>WOVY01006954.1:0-54935 GCA_013436015.1 Rhipicephalus annulatus
AAAGTTTACTTTCATTACAATTACTATTGTATGAGTTTTATTGCATAAAGAAACACGCCACAGTATAGGAACTTGTTTATTTTCTGAGTCAGGCATGCGCTACATTGCTTTTTAATCGATACTACGCACAAGAGTGAAGGCAGAAGCCACAGCTATATTAATGGGTGCTGCAGATGTGATTGTATTTCGGAATTGAAGGAGAACAGAATAAAAAGCGAGGAAGCAAGCCGTTGCGGAATAACAGACAGACAGTTCGACAGACAGACAGAACAGAATTTTTGCGTCGATGTCTCCCAAGAAAGACAATCATCTTTCAAAAATTATCACCACCCAAGCACTCCGTACAAATGTTTAACCACTGACAGCTGGAACGTGTGGCCACCGAGTTGAGTAGTGAGCTCAACCCAGCGCAGCACTGAATCATTTCACATTGGCTGGTTCAGATGCATATATACATGAATATTAGCAAATGCTTTTTACTGATATTCCCTCTAAAACACCCTATTACATCACGCTCTAATATATCTGACAAATATTCCTCAAGTAGATAATGTGAAACATCTTCGTGTAATATATGACCAATCGATGTGTTGGAAAGAGCTAAATAAATATACCACAGCAAAGAGTATTAAAACGGCTATAGTTTATTGAGAAAACTGAGTATATATAGTTGTCAGACTGGTGCGCGCCAACAAAAACGCTCCTATCCATATATTGCATCTACGTTTGCCTGATTCTGGGGTTCGGGTGCATATTTTTTAATAGGGCGCCTGCGTATAAGCTTCATACTCTCGTATTGATCTAAAGACAAACCTTGAGGCCTTGTTTATGCCTCAATCAATATGTAGCAATTGAGGTTTTGTATATAGAAGCTCGGGTACCACATTCACTTGTCACCAGGTTTTAGTAGTGGTGCAAGCTTGTTTCCGTGTATACGAATCCATGCACCGTAAGATGGTCGGAAAATAGTTTTATTTCACATTCAAACTTATTTTTTTATCATTTACCCGAGATATCGTACGCCTAAAAAACTGACTATACATAGTCGTCTTGACACATTTATTGTTGATATTGGTGACACGATGTCAGTCAGCAATAACAGCAACTATGTTTACATAGAGTACGATGATATCTTTCCAAGAAACGCTAATCCTTTATTATACCAATTTTGGACTCCAATTTAAGTGACATCATCTAATTACCTAAATGCAGGGCCCAAAAACCCAGATAATCACTACCGAGAAAGTATAGCGGACTTTCAAGGGTACTTAATCGTTCACTTTTGTGAACGATTAAGTACCCTTGAAAGTCACTACCAGACGTTTGCGCCTATCCGAAGCGAAATGGTGGCGATGCGCACTGCTAATGAAGAAGCTGCACATCGTATTTCTAAGCTGGAAGCACGTATCGAGGATGCTGATAGTCGATCACAACGGGATAATTTAATTTTCTAAGGCATTCCCGAGTCTTCCAGCCCCGAAACCACTGCTGACGCAGAAGCTCTGATTACTGATCTGTGCCGTGAGAGGTTCCAGGTAAACATCGACCCAAAAGAAATGGAACGGGAACATCGCGTTGGTCGTCACTCGCCCAACCGCTGTCGCCCTCTAATAGTTAAATTTGCGTACCATAAAACTAAAACAAATATCCTTTCGAGAGGACGTATGCTTACGAACACTAGTTATAGTATCGGTGAAGATTTCTCACCGCAAGTTCGGAATTCACGCAGGCATCTTCTAGCATTTGCTAAAAACAAAGGAGTCCCGTATTCGCTTCGCTTCCAAACCTTATTCATCGGTTCTAAGAAATATATTTTTGACGCTGCTTTTAACAGAGTCAAGGAAGTCACATAGCGGCTACCCCGTGGTAAACAGAAAATTACTGATTGCTCCGCTAACTGTGTGTCACTTTCGATAATCTATGCCAACGTGCGCAGTTTCCTTCCGAAGCGTGACTTGGTGTCAAGCCGAGTTTTATCAACCGGTAGCGATATACTGTTACTAACTGAAACGTGGCTGAGTAGCGATGTCACTGATCGCGAAGTTCTAACAGACTTGCCAAATTTTTGCCTTTTTCGAAAAGACCGCACAGGTACTCGTGGCGGTGGTGTACTAATAGCATTGCGCGAGCATCTACCATGCTCGCCAATAAGCATTTCATCAAGCCTGGAAACAATATGGGTACTAATCCATACCCTTCCAAAAAAAGTTTTACTCGGTGTTTGCTACAGGCCCCCTAGTGCCACTCCTGATTTCAGTTACCAGCTTAACGACATCGTAAGCAAGCTAGTGACGGAACACCCAACCGCACAGCTCGTCCTCTTCGGTGATTTTACTTTTGCCCTCATTGACTGGTGTCCCCCGCAATCATCTTCAGCGCAAGGGAACACTGAGACGCACAATTTTGTCGATTTTTGCTTAAACTTCAACCTTTCTCAGCTAGTATCAGAACCCACCCGGGCTACCAAACAAGTTGCTAACGTTCTGGATCTTGTACTAACCAATTTCCCCGACAGCCTTTCGTCCATTATGTGTTTATCTGAAATAGGCGACCACAACCCCATCCATGCTGTCTTCTCATTCACTCCGTCAGCGCGAAATACCTTCGAGAAAGCAATACGTCTTTACGACAAAAGTAACTAACAAGAGATTAACGATGCTATGACTCAATTCCTTCCCATATTCCAGTCAACCTTTTGTGAACATTCTGTAGGTAGCAATTGGACACGCTTCAAAAATAAACTAGCGGAGCTAACAGACAAACTTATTCCGAAAATCAGTTTTCGTTCCTTCCAGCAAAAACCATGGTTTACAACTGCCTTAAAACGCCTGGAACAAAAAAAGAACGCCTTTATCGCTCCGCCAGGAAAACTGGGCGTACTTGTGCATGGGATAAATATTATGAAGCAGAAAAGAACTACCTGCACGTATTACGTTAGGCTAAACACACATTTTACAATACCAACCTGCCAAACCTATTAGTTACAAATCCAAGGCAATTTTGGAAAGTTGTAAACCCTAGTGACACTCAGGCCATTCAAATAAAGAACGAATCCAACGAAATTCTTAAGGATGCCGATTGCGCCAACGTGTTCAACTCCGCTTTTGCAAGCGTCTTTGCTCACGAGTCAAACGCACATCCCGCTTCACCATCGTTTTTTATAAGTTCTGAAATGGCAGTCATCACTTTTATTGTATGCGGAATTAGCGCTATCATTGACAAAATGAAGTGTACATCCTCTTCTGGTATAGATGAAATTAATGCGAAAATTTTGAAAAAAATTGCCGGCAGCTTCCCTCGGGGGAACACTGAGGAGGATGCGGAGCATATAATTGGTTAACGGGGTGTTAAAGTGCGAGTTACTTGGGTCGATGGCTAAATTGGTTAACGTGGTTGTGAAATGGGGTGTTAAATTGCGACTTACTTGGGTCGATGGCTAAATTGGTTAACGTGGTTGTAGGAGGGGGTGTTAAATGAGTGAACACGTACACACGTATGCGAAAGGACGGCGCTGGTCGAAGGGACGTCGATCATTGTGTTTGTGGATTCGTTGGAATTCATTTCACCGCGACCTTGGACGTCGACGCGCCGTACAAACCAACCGACGAGCGGCAACTGAGCGAGCGAGCGCCGACCTTGAGTATATATACAGCGCGACGGCGCATGCACTGTCAGCTGTTGAATGTTCTCGAAGGAGAAGCGCGCGCGCGGCACAGATGGCGACGGCGCGACGGCGCATGCGCTGTCAGCTGTCGAATGTTCTCGAAGGAGAAGCGCGCGCGGCACAGATGGTGGGCGACGGCGCGACGGCGCATGCACGCGCGTCAGCTGTCGAATGTTCGAGAAGCGGCGCACTACAAGGCGCGAGTATAAGATGCTTCCGCATCTAAAACACGAAGTGCATTGTCCCAGCCTATTTATCATTGCTGTTCACCCAGTCTCTTTCCTTAGGTCTTATTCCAGATGACTGGAGGGTTGGGAAGGTCGTTCCAGTCCATAAATCAGGTAACAAAGACTCCCCGCTAAACTACCGTCCCATCTCATTACGAGCATTCCTTGTAAAATCATGGAACATGTCACCTATTCTCTTATCATGGAGTTTCTTGACTCGAACAACTTTTTTCATCCCGCTCAACATGGGTTTCGCAAGGGTTTATCTTGTGAAACGCAGCTTGTCATTTTTCTGCATGACATTCGTACTAATCTCGATATCAATGTGCAAACTGACGTCATTTTCCTTTGAATTCTGCAAGGCCTTTGATACAAAAATTTATTGCGTCACTATTATAGCCACAATAAAATTTCAGCAGCTCAGACACTGTTAGAACAATGAACTAAGGCAAACAAGAAAACTTTGATACAATGACTACACTGCATTGTCAGCCTCGATATTTTATTTTTATTTAAACAGAGCTTGTCTGACAGCTTCTCCGAACTGTTCTTCTTGAAGATTCCATGCGACAATATAAACATTGTCTCATTTTCTAGCACATATATTTCAAGTTGCAAAATGATATTTTAGGTACCATTTGCCGACTCCCTGGACAAGATACAAATGTACAATATGTGCTTGATAAGGTTCCTCACCAGCGCCTATTATTCAAGTTAAAAAAACCTAACTTACACCCAGATGTCTTCAAATGGATTACTGAATTTCTTAGTAACCGCTCCCAGTCCGTAGCTATCAATAATCACTTGTCTAACTCAGTACTAGTAACATCTGGCGTTCCTCAAGGATCTGTCCTTGGCCCCCTCTTATTTTTAATATATATTAATGACTTACCTTCGCATGTCTCTTCTAACATTAGAATGTTCGCGGACGACTGTGTCATTTACCGTACCATTTATGACAGCAACAATCAAACTGTTCTCCAGAAAGACCTAGACAACATAACTACTTGGTGTAATGATTGGCTCATGACCCTAGATACAAATAAGTGCAAAGCTATGTTATTTTCTCGCAGCAGTCATCCCATAGCACCTTCTTATAAAATCGAAAACAAGCTTCTCGAGAATGTCCATTCTTATAAATATCTCGGAATCACTCTTTCTAACGACCTGTCCTGGCACGCTCATATTTCTAATATCATATCATCAGCAAACCGGCCGCTAGGTTTACTGAGGCGTAATCTTCGTCAGGCCCTAAAACATGTCAAATTGCTTGCTTACCAATCCCTCGTGAGACAAAACTGGAGTATGCATCGGCCATCTGGAACCCACATCAATCATATCTTATCGACCTACTTGAAGCTGTTCAAAACTGCGCTACCCGATTCATTCACTCAAAATACTCGTACAATATCAGCACTTCAGCACTTAAGACAGATTCAGGTTTAATTAGGCTTTGTGATTGTTGACGTATTTCCAGTCTCATGCTCTTTCACAAGTTTCTTCACGGCACCCTCAGTCAAGCGCCATACATCGTACCCGCTGCACGCATTTCTCACCGCACCAGTCATCCGCAGCAGGTCGCGCGCCCACGTGCCCGAACTGCTCACTTCTCCGCCTCGTTCATCCCCCGAACTGCCAAAGACTGGAACGGCCTTCCTGCTGACATTGCCACCATCACCTGCCCATCATTGTTTCAGCAGCATATAACTAATCAATATGAAATGTCTATGTGAGAAGTTGTAACCCCCCCCTTATGTAATGCTTCCTTCGGGAAGCCCTTAAGCTCAATAAACTGAACTGAACTGAAGTGATTACCTCGCACACGTGCCAATAAAGACAATCAATAGAACTGATGATTCTCAAAGTGAGGAATGTTGTAGAAGTGTATTGCATCTCCGACTCTAGATTCACCCTTTTCCGTTCGCCTTCCAGTTTTCATGATCATCTATTTTACAGAACATTTAGGGATAATTCTAGCGCTCCACGAATTAACATCTTCAAGTTCTGCAGTATTTTTAACAGAATCCTTATCGGTGTGTTCTTACCTCCCAGGAAATAAGGAATCACATAAAGTTTGTTTATGTTGGTTTGGCTTCCAGGATATAAGGGCGTATTCCTTAATGTTATCGAAGATGCACTCGAAAAAACAAATTTAAATGGTCCAGTTATTCATGTATTTCCGGTGTCTAAATTCATAATTGGCGCTAGAATAAGGAAGAAAATATGGTTACAAAAATTTATTGCATCACTATTATAGCCACAATAAAATTTCAGCAGCTCAGACACTGTTAGAACAATGAACTAAGGCAAACAAGAAAACTTTAAGATACAATGACTACACTGCATTGTCAGCCTCGATATTTTATTTTTATTTAAACAGAGCTTGTCTGACAGCTTCTCCGAACTGTTCTTCTTGAAGATTCCATGCGACAATATAAACATTGTCTCAATTTCTAGCACATATATTTCAAGTTGCAAAATGATATTTTAGGTACCATTTGCCGACTCCCTGGACAAGATACAAATGTACAATATGTGCTTTTGTTCGGGGCTTTTACCCTGGGCCACGGTGGTAGGAAGATTTCCAGTGTCATGGCGGAGTTTATGAAATGTTCAAAGAGGTTTAGACTGTAGAGACAACGCACACTCCTATTTTCTAAATTGGGTTTGCATTTCTAAATATTATTTCCCAAATGACGCAGCTAACAGTTACTACCTTAGTACCCATCTATTGGCAGTATTTTCAATTTCGTTACATTACTTCGTCTTTCATTTTTAACTTGACGACATTCAATGAAAAAGTTAAGAGTTTCTTCTCAAAACTACCCGGTTCATGGGAAATGCCCCAGCGTAGGTGTGCGCGACGGTCCAAGGTTGCACTCTACTGGTTACATGTTCGTGCTTCCTAATGAGACTAGACACACCTCTCACTCGGGTTTCCCACAGTGGTCTTTTCATATGCCGCACATTGTGTCTTGCGGAATCACTGTGATTGAAGACTTTAATGAGCAGCTAAATACGTTTCGCATTGCGTTGATTACAGTGGTTTTTCTCGAACAACAGGCTGTCAGAGATGTCGCAGTCGAAACCAGTGTGCCTTTGGAGAAACTACCACCGAAAACGGCGACAAAACGGCTTTCACCCCCAGCGATTGCGCTCCCGCCATCATCACATTGACCCCATAATGCCGCGTTGTTGTAAGCGTCGGAAATCACAAGCCAACTCGACGGAGAGGTCTTAGGAGAAACTGTTGAGCGCGGCCGCGGCGTCATGGCTGCGACAACGTAACTCACAATGCTGCCAAAGGCGTGCGTGCTCATAACTGAACTAATAACCCAGCCGAAGGAGACCGCTCACGACACCACTCACGAACGAATTTAAGTTTTTCCTAGCCATATACAGCTTTCGCTGTAAAAGAAGGAAGCGCCTTTGGATAGAGCATGCGTTTGATACCTGTGAAAGGGACAGTGATGGCTGTGGGCGCAGCTGATAGATTTGCCCAAGCTGTAAGTGGGAAAAGATGCAAGTGCCATAACGCACCCCTTGGGCCAATAATACTGCAATACATTTTTTCGCTTGAAGAAAATCACCACTTGCAGCATGCGAATTAACAAGCTGAATCACATGAGAGTTGACCGCGGTGGGACATAACATGCGGGGAAACGCATGCCTTGAACTGCAGCAGGGACTATAACGCTCCTGCTGTTGCAGTCAGCAACGGGTGGGCGGCTGCAGTGAGTCACAGCGGCAGTGGAAAGTCGCTGTGATGTTTTGGCGCAACAGCGAATGAGACTATTGACACGTGTAGAAGCTCCGCATGGAAGCTCCCGATTGGGAGATCGAGTCGTGTTGCAATGTGTCGTGAAAAAAAATTCTTCGGAACCAACGGAGCCTAATCAGTTATGACACCACGAAAAGTTTCATTGTCCTTTAAACCAAGGAGGAAAAAGAAAGCTAGGAAGGCGCACACCAAACTCTTACAAGGCCATGTTCACCACAGCCGTTCCCTTCTAATGCTCAATGCTGACGTTATAATCCTCGCCACGCGTTTGTTCGATTTTTTGTCAGAACTTCAAGAACATCACGAGATGCGCTCCCTTTGCTGATTTTTCTCCATGCTTCCAACATACAGGAGGCCCCGTCAGCCTACAGCAAGGCACCGACAGCTGTAGTCTTGGGTTCAAATAGGAGATAACAACTAAATAGAGAAACATAAATTGAGAAGTGAACTTGGCCCATATTAAGATTTTAATATTTCAAATTGCTGATCACCGACAAACCCACGATCGAAAAAGCATTTATTAGAAACGACAATGAAATACGCATTGTACCTGCAGCCCTTCGAGGCCCACGTTCGCATACAATTGCCGGCACTAATACTTCTCGTCCAGCTGCTCCACCAAAATGTGTAAGCCATAGGTAGAGGCTGGATTTATAGGCACTCAAAATCTGGTTTAAACCACCAATATAGGATAACAGTTTTAGGCTCCGATATTTGTGAATATAGGCAAATGGCATTCTTACAAAATGTCAAATTATCGATGATGTACGTTCGGGACCTGTGTCTTGACAAGAAAACAAAAGGAACGTTTAAAACTGCAATTGTACAAAGGCGCTAATGGCTTATCATAGCCATGCTAGTTTTTTTTCTGCAGTGCTTGCAGCACACGGTCTCTCGTTGTTGACACGGCGGAGAAGAGTAGGACAGGAGAAAATAGTCATACCGACAATTGGCCAGAACGATATTTTAGCCTCGCAGTAACCAGGTCTACATTTCCTCTGTTTGGGCCCCTTACTGTTGTTTGGGTGTCGGTTCATGCGAAAGAGGAGCAGACAAGTTTCCTGGGAGCAATTGACTTATTGCCACATGTTCATCGTTCCGTGGCCCGGTCCAGATAAGCCCCGGGTGAGATGTTGCGCATGTTTTTCATTCGTTTCATGCACATGCGCATTATCAGCTTGATCAAATGCAGCGCTCGGCCGGACACCACATCCCTTTCCTTTTATAATGGCTACTCGTTACCAAGCTAAACTCGAGCTTGATATCTCTCAGGTGGTCGACGGTTTCTCAACGGGTAGCGTCTCGCACCCGCCGTCTAAATGTCTTGCGAAACATCAGGACTACTGGCGGTAGGAGCGCAGGTTGTTCCTGGGTCGACGCTCGGCTGAACCACCAGGAACTCTTCTCCCTCCTCGTCCGGTGCCTCGAAGTGTGGGTCTGTGATCCACCCGAGCAGCTGGTCCTTGTGACGACGCCAGGTGAAACTGCCCCTTGGAGTGGTAACACGAACGGTGAAAGACAAAGGGCCTGACTGCCCCACCACAATGCCAGGGACCCATTTGGGTCTGCCACGATAATTGCGAGCCATCACTTGGTCGCCGACTGCTATGCCATATTCACGACGTGGATGAGCCAAGGTTTGCTTGAACTGATTATCTGCAACCCTTCGTCCCACCTCTGGGTTGACAACGTCGAGTCGACTTCCCAGCCGACAATGCGGCAACAAGTTTGCTGGTGACTCCTTAGTTGTCACATGAGGCGCGTTGCGATAACCGTGGAAAAATTTTTGCGGTCTCTGATGTAACGTGTCCTTCACACTAGGCTTACGAAGAGCTTTTTTAGGTGCCTGAACAAAACGCTCTGCAAGCCCTTTTGAGCTGCGATGATACGGTGCTGTAAATACGTAACCACAGCTCATTTATTTGACAAAAAGTTTAAACTATTCTGAAAAGAACTGCGGGCAGTTATCAGTGACTATCGTTTCAGGGCAAACCAAAGCGCGCAAACAGTTCTCTGAATCTGTCAACGGTAACATATGCTGCAGTCGAGCGCATAACCAACATTTCCGGCCACTTGAAGGGCGCGTCCACGACTACAAAAACATCCAGTGCAAAAGGGGCCAGCAAAATCTATTTCGAACAGTTAGTTCGAGCACGAAAGCTTGACACGATCACTCACACACGCGCACACCCATGGATCAAACACACAAAGCGCCCACTTCCAACTGATTTATTCGTAACTCGAAGGCTTGATTATATACAGGACACATTGTGCGCACACACACTACAGAAGGCCAACAGCATACATTATCAAACGTACAGGTAATCAATGTCATAGCCTCGTAGCCTCGCTCTGAGGCTTCATCATTCTCGCTTGCAGGCCTGAAGATGACAGAATACCGATAAGCTGATAGTGTGACATCCTAGCGCTGCAAGCATGCTGCCGCAATGGTAAGAATGCCAGTTGTCGGGCCCAAGATTGCCTGAAGCGGTTCATGGTCGGTCACTAATCTAAACGAACGGCCATAAATGCAGAAATGGAACTTCTTAACACCAAATAATATTGCGAGGGCTTCTTTTGAAGCTGGCTGTATTTTTTCGGCTTTGGTCAATGTCCGCGATGCGAAAGCGATTGGATTCGTGCTTCCATTCCCCAAAACATGAGAAATAACCGTGCCTAAACCATATTGTGATGCATCACATGATAGCTGCAATCGTGTGCACTAGTCATAGGGGTGCGCCAAAATGGGTGGAGAAGCTAGAAAGCTCTTAATCTTTGTGAACGCTTCCTGGCAGCGCTTATCCCAGCACCACGGGGCGTTTTTACGCAGCAACATTAAAAATGGTCGCGCTACCTTGCTAGGTTAGAAAGAAACTTGCCGTAGAAATTGACGACTCCCAGGAACGAGTGCAGCTACTGCCTGTCTTTAGGGGCTGGAGCTTTGAGGATTGCGTCAAGCTTTTCTGTCGTTGCCGAGATGCCTTGAGTGGTGATTCTGTGACCAAGGTAGCGATGTTCCTGCTGGAAAAAGAACATTTCTTCTTGACGTGGACGCCTCTTTCAAGAAGTCGTTTTAACACAACTTCTAGATTCATGAAATGTTCTTCGCTGTCTTTACCAGTCACCAAGATGTCGTCCAGGTAGCAGCCAACCCCGCGTAAACTCTTTAGCATGGTATCTATTATTCTTTGGAAAATACCGGGTGTAGATGAAATTCGAAAGGCGAGACGATGAACAGCAAACAATCCTTTTTTCGCAATTACCGTGAGGTATTGTTTCGACTCTTATATAACCACTTGCTAAGAGGCCCGCTTAAGATCAATCTTTGAGAAATGCTTACCTTCTGACAAAGCTGCGAACAGGTCTTCCACATTCGGCAATGGGTAGCGGTCGACATCAAGGCACGGGTTAACGATCGTCTTGTAGCCGCCGCAAATCTTAATGCTGCCGTCTTGCTTGATTACCGGTACTGCCGGCGTAGCATATTCCTATGTCGTAACTGGCAATATAATCTCTATTTTTTCATTTTAGCCAACTCATCGTCAAAAGCTTTTTGCAATGCAAATGGAACATTCCTGGCCTTTAGGAATCTCGGATTCACATGGGGTTAAAGAAAAAAATCGGCACGCTCTTCCGCTATCGTGCCTAACTCGTCTTTGAAAAGGGGTTGGTACTTCGCCAACAATGCGCTGAGCCTTTTTTTACGCTGATATAGGTTGTGTCTGACCATAAAATGTTATTCAAGTTTCCAATTTTCGCCCAGTCCAGTTAGGTGGCATGTAGCCACTCCCGGCCCAGTAGAGGTGGTCTCTTGTGGTCCACGACGTAGAGCGGAAGATGGGCCAAATGTTAGCCGTACTGCACGTGTACCGAGGACACCCCTTGGGGTCGTACCAGTGCTCTTGTGTAGGTACGAAGCTTCACTGAAGTGGGCTCCAGGACTGCTGAAGGAAAAAGCTGATGGAACCTAGTCGTTGACATGATGGTAACAGCCGCACCCGTGTCTAGCTCCATGTTCACCAAGACGCCTTCGATAGTCATCTGTACGATGACAAGGTCGAGCTTAGCCGTGGACACGCTGTTTAGACTAAGGGTCGAAGCTTTCCGCGACACAACCGTCAGCACCTTGACATTCCTTTTCCCTGGCTTCTTAGAAGAACTCTTACGAACACTTTAGCACGCTCTCTGGATATGTCCTTTTTTGTCGCAGTTGAAACAGGTTGCGTCCACTTGCGGGTACGCTTCACTCCTGTGCTTTGGCACCGCAGCGAAAACAGCTTTTACTTCTTTTCTGGGAGTCGGCTTGCACCTTGTGCACGTCGCCGACTGCGCAGTTACCGCCACGTGCATCGGCGGCACTCTTTTAGGAGCTTCAGTGGCGTAGAGCCCACTCCACCACTTTCTAGAACGTTAGTTTACTATCTTGCGTGAAAATAACTCGCTGATTGTCTTCTCGTAGCAGGCCACAGACTAAGCGGTCCCGAAAAAACTTGTCCAGGGCACTTCCAAGCTCGCACGTTTGCGAAAGTTTACGAGGCTCGGCGACAAACGCAGACAAGGACCCACCTTCCTTTTGACACCTCCGGTGAAACTTGGCTTGCTCTCCAATAACGAACGGCTTCGGGGACAGGTGGTCGCTCAAAACTTTCTTGAGGAGTTCGAAACTCTTTGTAGAAGGCAGTTGCAGAGCTGTAATGACTTCAACACCTCGCGAGTCTTGGGACTGATGATACTTAAAAACGCGTGCACCTTGTCGCTGTTGTGTACAGTCGCGGCCACTGTAAGAGGGAACACGGAGCGGGTGACCGCGCTCCACGGAGCTCCACGACAGGTGCCGTGCGAACTATTGCGGCGCAAGCGCAATAAGCGCCACAGGCGGAGTTAGCTGCGCGTCGTCTGCTACGGTGCCTCCCACTTCGCCTCGAAACCTAGATTGCGTGCGGCTTTGGAACACACAAACCTGTAGCAATGGCGCGTCAATAGATACTATTATAAAGCAGTTATGAAAGCGCGCAAGCATGCTGTACGCCTAAATATTAACTGCGCCTTTTACCTCTAAAAGTTCCGTTTGATCACAGAGGGTGGGTTTCATAATTGGCATGCCAAGGAAGTAAAAAAAATCACACGACAAACAAGAGATACTGATAAATCTGTGCTTCAGATTTATTATATATACGATGAAGCCAAGTCCACGGCTGCAAATGAAGCTTAGATGATGGTCTCCTTCCTTTCGTAGACAATCGAGGCAGCAGGGTGCCATGTCCGAAATAATGAGGAAGGCGAATTTTAATACCTGGTTGCATCTCCCCTGGAGGCAATCGCGGCAGCCATCCTACGTGGCAGGGAACTGTATAACGAATCCACAAGGGTGTAATCCAGCCTAAAGCGCTCCAATTCAGCGTGGACTGCTCTCCAAAGGCTGTCCCTTGACATTCCATGGAGGGGCTTGGATGCGAGTGCCGCTTTCATTTGGCCCCAAATATTTTCAATAATATTGAAGTCTGGTGACTGGGGCGGCCACTCTAAAACGGTGATGTTGAGCTGGCGTGGTAGGGCTTCAACTGTCTTCGAAGTGTGCACAGGCGAACGGTCGTGTTGGAATACAGGACCAACCCCGAAGAAGTGCACCTTTGCAAGTTCGCGATGGGCCACTGTGGTCAAAATTTCGCAGTACTTGTTCGCTGTGAACTTACCGTCGATTCTCACAAGAGGTCCGAGACCGTCTTTTGTGATCATGCCCCAAACACCTACAGTTGACCTTCCGCTTTTCGAGACTCTTTGTAAGAACTTTGGCTGGTACCTGCATCGAGGAAAAAAAGAAAAGAACATTTGGGTGTCTAGACTATCGATTGTGAATGCATAAAATAAGGAAACGTACAGATAGCGGAAGCCGTTACGAACTTGTTCAAGCTATGTTTAAACGTGCATTGTTTGAAATGCTTTTACGGTTAACCGCTGTCTCATAAGTCGTCACTGCGTTCTTCTGAACGATTTGGGTGCACGTTAATGATTCCTAGGTGGTCAAAATTATTCCGCAGTGCCTGCCCCCCCCCCCCCCTACGATGCGTCGCATAGCCTGTCTAGCGTCGGCCGTTAAACCTCATAATCAATAATCATCATGAAAACGAAAGCATCCGGGAGTCTCGAGATGTGGGCATGCAAACGGAACGACACACCCATTTAAACGTTTTTTTACCCAAAATTGGAAGCCTATGCTGGAAGGACATTTCTTTCTTACGAAAAGCACGTTTCCAAAACACATTCTCGTGTAGCTTACCGGGTGTTGCCAGGGCGCCAAATACCGGCTTGCTGATTGCACGATGTAGTGAACGGGCACTCGTCTGTGAAGACGACTTGCTTCCACTCCTCAGTTGAACTTTTCGCATGCTGTCGAGAAAACTACTGCCGTTTTTCTTTGTTCTGAGCGTGAAGAAAAGGCTTTTGGGCTGCAATCCTGCTCTTCAGACCCGCTTCCCGGAGGTGTCGCTTGACCGTTATCACGGATGCTCTCAAGCGAGGGTATTTTTGATTTGCTGAGCAGAGAGACCTGGCTTCACGGCTGCCGCCGCAACGATCCAAGCATCCTCTTGTTCAGTCGTAACTCGAGACCTCGGCTTCCGCGGAGCATCCTTGATCCGGCGGCAAGATTTAAATGCTCTTACGATCCTGTTGACTGTCTTGAGCGTTCTTCTCGTCGCCTCGGCGATTTTTCGCTGCGACCTACGCTTGAAATAGAGCTCGACGATTTCCCAGCGCTCACTCTCAGGAACTCTCGCCATGCCGGAAGGTATTGTTTTGACGAAATGCCACTCTAAGAACACGTGCAGCCCCCTTTTAAAACTCATAAAGAGCAGAGTTTTATCAAAAGTGGGCGTAACTTTCGTCGCCTAAATGCGCTGTTTGACATGCGAAGCATCCAAGGCACACTCTGTTAATCTTATGCCACGTGCTCTATTTCCTTTCGTAACCAAGTGAAATTTCAGCGACCAACTTCATTTTGCGACAAAAACGAACGTCTGAAATTCGAAGCCGAATACTGGTTGTAGCATGAATTACGCGCCGAGATAACCCAGTTCAAATACTTTCTATCCAGCTCCGTAGCTACAGTATTTTGGACCAGAGCGCGTGCGGCGAAGTGGGAGGCACCGTAGGAGACGACGCGCAGCCAACTCCGCCTCTGGCGCTGATTGCGCTTGCGCCGCAATACTTCGCAGGCGCCCACTTGGTGGCCCGAAGAGAGCGGCCACGCGTGCCGCATTCCCTCTAACAGTGGCCGCGACTGTACATGGTTGACAATCGAGAATAACAGAAGGCGCTCTTTGTGCGAAACCTAGTCGCTGACAGAATCTTCGAAAAGTTGCAGCTGCCCTAGTCTTCCGGCGAAATGCGTCCCCGATGCCTCCGCCTCAGGAATGATGAAAGTCACCGGCTCTGCACAGTGCAAAAAGGCGGTTTTCTTCACCGAATCGAATTTGAAGACACTTGCCTTCCAAATTGAAGAAATCCAGCTTAAAAATCCTATTCTCGTTGCCAGTTGTGTGTGTGTCGGTTCATGCGAAAGAGGAGCAGACAAGTTTCCGCGGAGCGAGTGACGTTTATTTCCACTCGTTTATCGTTTCGTGGCCCGATCCAGATAAACCCCGGGCGAGATGCGGCGCATGATTTTATCCGTTCCATGCGCGTGCGCATTATTGGCTTGATCAAATGCGGCGCTTGGCCGCACACCACATCCCTCCCATTTTATATTGGCTAATTCTACTAAGCGAAGCTTACCATTTTAGAGTAATTACTACAGGCAATAAAAACGCAGGCACTGAATGCTCGCGATTTCGACTGCAAAAATTTTCAACGCTGCGCGCCCGGAAATGAAGTGAAATTTCCAACTGAACGTCCCTCACCCGTCGTCTCATGGGCCCCAACATGGCGGAGGTGACGTATACAGCAAGGAGTGCTCCTGCGTATGTTGAAGTTAAAAACGTGACAACGAATAATTATTCAATTCTACGCGTGTAATTTATGCAATCTGTTGCTTGAATAGAAGTAGGAAGGCTGATAGAATATTGAAACATACAATCACAATCTGTGCGTGCGATACATTACTTTTTAATTCCTATAGAGTGGGATGCTACACTAAGCTGCCTTGATTTCGGTTGGGTTAACGTTCTCATCATTCTCGCATTGTGTTTGTGCAAGCACTAAGAATTCTTGGCGTATTTTTTGCCCGTAAAAATCATTCGAAACCCTGCAGTGTGGTGAAGTTGCAAGGCACAACACGGGTGCAAACAGTAGGCGCGGTATAAAGCTTGTTTTCCGGCACTGTATGATTTGAATTTGGCAACTACATTCAAAGAGAGCCGATTGTATGATATGGTCTACTTCTATTTATCAAAAATACGGGCGGTAATCATTAGGGCAGTTTGGCTGGATTTAATGTATTGATTGAAGTGGCTTTTTTAAAGGCCTACGTATCCCGTCCCGCACATCTAAGAAGGAATAGGGCTAGTTGGTAATTCATTATTGAACTTCTCAGCGCAAAATCTTCAAACTACGAACAAAAGAGACACAAGAGCGCTCGTCCTCGTCTCTTGTTTTGGCCGTCTGAAATGTTTGCGCTGAGAAGTTAAATAATGCATCTACGAAGACTCGCTAGCTGCTTTCTGGTGGCTTCGTGAATAAATGCGCACGACAGTATGCATGATAAGTTATTTTATCAAAATGTATGCAACAATAAACACAAAGCTGCAGTAAAAAATGTGTTAATCGTCGCACAAGAAAAAAATACTGCCTTGTACGCGTTCGCAGTGGTGGTTCACTCAGCCACTGTTGCGGAAAAGCTCGCCGCTTAAGTTTGGCGAAAGTAATTCACAAAGCGACAAGCGGGCAGAAATTTTCTATTCTCTAGGAGCCTCTCTTCTATGATGAGACATCAAGCTGTCGCGGTTCGCCTGTGCGCACCATTTTTAAGCTCGTACATCAAATACAGCCTCCACGCAACGTTGGGCCGAGGGCGCCCTTCGCTTCCTCTAATAAGAAGTTGATTTAGAGCAACGCTTTTGAAAAGCGTTTGAGCCATGGGAAACTCACTGGTATCAGCCGGGTCAATGTGTTTTCTTCAATGATTGACGTATTAGGCATAGAGTAATTGAAAGCTCGGTCTCGTCAGGGAATTGTGTGAGGAACAAAAAAATTGACAAGAAACTTATGAGAATGAGATCGGTTATGTGAGCCGCTCGGACATTTATGGCTGGGCTTGTGTTGCCATAAGAATGATGATGGTTAGCAATGTACCTGGTTTGCTTGCATCTGTTTCAACAGTAGTGCAGAGGTAAGCAACCTCTTGAGCTGGAGTGCCAAGCTATATGAACCCGACATGATGGGGCCGAAACGGTGAATTTTAGGAGCGGGAAACGTTGACGTATTTCTAAGTGAAAGGAAAAACAACACGCTGCAAATTAACATTGTCATAAACTAGAATATGAACTATGCTCATTCTCAGTCCGCGTGTGACAAGGTTGTAATAGAGAAACTGAAGTTACAAGCCGAAATATATTCTTTAACGCAAAATTTTCAAACGAACTTCTTAGGCAACTCGCGAATATATTCCCTCTCTTTCTAGAGGACCTCTGCAATGAAATGAAGACGTTGTCTGTCTAAGTGTGTAGACGGGGAAGGGGCAATGTCTGATGCAAGCGACTTGTCTTTGTTCCTGTCTAAGTCGACTTGAGGTAAGAACTGTCTTGACAACCTCGTAACTAGTGCAGTAAGTCACCCATCACTTACATCAAAATTGAGGAGTTGTCTGCAAACCAAATTTTACAATCAAGTCTCATTTAAGGCAGACTGTGTAAACGCCCAGGCTCACCTACACATAGAGCCATCAGTCACGTAAAAAAAGCAAGCATGCACAGTACGATTTTTCACTTGCCCGCCGGCGGTCAACGTTAACAGCACCCTACCCCCCCCCTTTCCCATTCTATGGACTTAGTGTTGTTTTCTGCATAGGGTACATTACGACAGCGCATGGTAATAAAGTTACATATAAATCCACTTCCACAAAAATCAGTTTAAGTGTGTACACAGCTTCGTTCGTCTTCAGTTTGTTGTGACAACTTTTTTTATCAACTACCTGTTGTCTGATACCCTATAACTTGTTGCCACTATCCAAAGTTATTCGTGAATGCCGAGCAGCTGCTTAAATACATAAGAATGAAAATAACCAATTAAATTTGTTCATAAAGTAGTAATAGCAAATGCATGATTAGTAAAAGAGCCTCAGTAAGGTGAAGCAAAGAGTGCGTCTAAATAAACCTCATCCACACGCCGAAGCTTCATCTCTTACAAACCTACTGAATGTTTAAATTTTGGTGATTTGGTTGCCGCTTCCTGGCTCTATTTCAGACCACAGTTTAAGCAGAAATTTAAAACACAATGTTGTATTTAGAAGCCTACCTTGATGACTATTGTCCTTGTACTAAAGCTTACTCGTTTTCTTTTCATTGATTACGATAGAAGCTAGAGTTGAGTAGTGCGTTACGTTAGCTAATGTATATATCATAAAAAAGGTCACGTTTGGCGCAATCTCAGAAGCGAAATCAGTAGTGAAAGCAGTCGGTAGATGATCATCATATTTGTCTTGTTCTGGAAAGGGCTGGAAAGGGCAATGGGGTATATGACAACAACTGTATGAGTTTTGGTACACAACTTAAATCTCAACAAGGTGTCAAAACAGGAGACAAAATGTGCATCACACATTACCGGCAGGTGATATTTGAAACAGAAAAAAGTAAACTGTTGCTGTACAATAAGCTATTGGATTAGAAATGAATAACATAGGTATTTTCAGAAAGTGCTTGGTAATGAAAGAAGGACTTCGTCATCTCAGCTCTAAAGGCAGCAATTTGGCAGTGCCCTGCGAGCAGAGCAGCCTGAACACCGCATTCGGGCAGATGGTGTGATGACCGGAAAAAAAATTAGGCCCGTATCTTCATATTAATCTGCAAATGTCGTCGAAAGACGATAGTCTTGTGTGTGGAGAGAGTTAAAAAGACATTTATTTTATTTTCCGAGCAAAAAAAATTGGTTAGTGGTATTCTGGAGGAGCTGCGTTAGAGTTCCTCGAGTGTGCAGCGGAGGCGAACGAGCGCATCAAGGCACCTCACACGTGAGACATGACCACCATCTGGCAGTTTTTTAGAAACCAAAGTGCGTGGCTCTGAGACGGGTGTGCGCGCCCATCTCAGATGTGATAAGGTGTAGAACGCAAGGCGAAGTGTAGGTGCTACCACCGTCTCGTCTTAGCAAAGCGTTGGGAACACTCGTCTTTTCGTGCAAGTGTCGCATGGTCAGCGCAGCGTGATAAGCTCTATGGTCGTTAAAATTACTTATGTATGCAATTTAAAGTAAAAGACGCACATGCAGAATATATACGTGTTGTTATGGTGACCCAGACGTGCGCATTATTTGCTTTTTGTTTGACAACTGCACAAGCATGAATGCTCAACCTTGAGCAACATTGCTGGGCGCGGCGGATGGGGTCGACCCTTCCAAGTACCCGATGCCATTAAATATGCACAAAGAGACAAATGTACAGACAGACAGACAGGCAGGCAGACAGACAGACAGGCAGGCAGGCAGGCAGGCAGACAAACAGACAGACAGACAGACAGACAGACAGACAGACAGGCAGGCAGGCAGGCAGGCAGACAGACAGACAGACAGACAGACAGACAGACAGACAGACAGACAGACAGACAGACCAAAATTATTGCGCCGAAGGTCCCCAAGAAACACTATCGTCTTTAAAATAATTGGCCCCGGATCTGCAAGGTACATTGGAAATGCCACCGAAAAACGATAGTCTTGCGTCTAGAGAGAGTGAACAAAACATTTATTTGATGTTCTGCGCAAGAAAATTGGTGAAAGGTGTCCTGTAGGCGCTGCGTTAGAATGGCTCGAGCGTGCAGCGGAGGTAAACGAGCGCATCGAGGCACGTTGAACGCGAGCGCCATCTGCCAGTTATCATCGAGAACGAAGGAACGCATGCGCGCCTGCAGAGAAAGATGCATGCCATTCTCGAAGGCGATAAGGTGTACAACGCATAGCGACGAGTAGGTGCCACCACCATGTCGTTTCAGCAGAGCGTTGGTAACACTGGACTTTTTGAGCACTGCGCTGCACTGTCATCGCAGCATGTTCAACGCTACGGTCATTAGAATTACTTTTGCGTGGGTTCTCTAGTATAAAGGCAGACATTCAAAACATCGACGTGTTGTTATGGTACCTCATATATGCACAATGGTTCTTTTTTATTTGACGATCGCACAAATATGAACGCTGAATCTTGAGCACTACTGGTGGGCGCGGCGGATAGGTTTGGCCGTTTGAGGTATCTTAAGGGCGAGCAAACAGACAAATGTACAGACAGACAGGCACACCAAAATTTTTCCGTTGAAGGTCCCCTTTAAAAGCGCTGAAGGTCGCCTTTAAAGAAGGCGACCTTCAGCGCTGGCTCCTTCTGGAATCCCGGCGAAAGCCAGAAATCTTCAGCCCCACTACGGGAAGACGGACCTGCAGGTAATTTAAAGGCTGGCCTGTCTCTGCCACCTCAATCGCACTTTCTGAAAGCCTATAAAAGTGCTTTGCACCTCGGGGCTTGTCTAGCCCGAAGAAGCTGGCCAGGCTTTGAAACTGAGGGTGCCTAAATATTTATTGACTCCAGTTTGCACTTGCTTTTTATGTCCTATTCCCCAATGAGGCACTGCCGAAACTCCACATATGAGAAAAATTTTTTAGTAATTGTAGTTTCCTTGTCATAGAAACTATACAAGCAAAATGGCGGTTGCGATCGGTGTATAGTTATTTACTTGTCATATTTGTTTCTTGCAGGAATTCAGACAAAACTCATGTTTTGGTGGTCGCGATTGCGTTAAATGCTGAAAAATTTCCGAGCAAACCTATTCGCTGGAATCAAAGTTTCGACAAAATACACGTATTCGCTAGGACACCAAGCGCACGTTGTATGCTGTAAGCTGTGTCGCGCAGTAGTGATTTCATCAACTTTGGTCAAAAGCCACACACAAGTTTCACTCCGTGGTGCTTCAATAAAATTCAACTTGATATCTCTATCGAAAGCAAATAAGTAGTTCATCCTAGGTCGCACGCTTTGTTATTACAAGTTTCGTTTTAAAGAACGAAAACAACATCTTTGAATTTCGCCGTTCACTGTAGCATGGAACTGTATGAAGGAAGCTGCCGTGTGACCATGGGAGATAATATCCAATAATTACGACTCCCCGCCGCGGTGGTCTAGTGGCTATGGTACTCGGCTGCTGACCGAGTACCATACCGCAGGTCGCGGGATCGAATCCCGGCTGTAGCGGCTGCATTTCCGATGGAGGCGGACATGTTCTAGGCCCGTGTGCTCAAATTTCGGTGCACGTTAAAGAACCCCAGGTGGTCAAAATTTCCGGAGCCCTGCACTACGGCGTCTCTCATAATCATATGGTGGTTTTGGGACGTTAAACACCACAAATCAATCAATAAATATTCACGACATTAAAATATTATCTTCTCTAAATAGAGCACTCTATTCATAAAACTAGAGGCGCAAAAAACTGTATTTGTTTTCGATTAGTGTGAAAGCTAATTGTAGTTTTAGCAACATGTTGTGTAAGTTGGGTCTGAATCTAGACAAAAATGATAATTTTCTTAATCATAAGATTATTTTGTTGCAAAAAAGTTGTAACTGATCGCTAAACACTTTGACGTGTACGGCTAAGGTACGCCTTATGCGAAGTTAGCATTCGATGCAGAGATATTCATATAAAGCGCCCCAATATTGAAAAAAATGCATAACTAGACCAATTTCGCTATTCTTGTCGAGCGTATTCAGAAAAAAACTGCAGTAATAATAACGATCTTCGAACAACTTACACCAAATCCTTTGCTTCTTATGTAAACTACAGTTGGTATTCAATGAAAAAACGATTTTCTAAGAAAATGTTTCTGATAAACTACACTGACGAGACTCTATAATTTGAAATTGCCTCACGTGACCAAAACGTTTTTTTCTCTTGAAAATATCTGAAAATTCACTGTTTAGAATGCACGACATAGCAAATTACTACCTGCGTTATTTGAAATAAGTGCCTGTGATTCGCTTTTACTTCTACACACAGCTGTCTGTCGATGATTACCTCTTCAAAACGGTATGCTTCAGGATTGCAAATTTGAGAGCATAAATTTTACAAACGCGCTTGTGAATATTGCAGCTTTTTGCGAGCTTATTTTTATTGTATCTTAACGTGCACAGCTTAGCTGATGGGTGGGCTGTAAACGTGCATTTTGAAGCCATGAGTCAAAACATATTCATTTCACCAAACAAGTTTTCATCGTGTGCTGTATAGGAGCACAATTAGAAATTAGATATTTAAAGACTATTAAGGACTAGCTCATTTATGGTTAGGCTAAGTTGTCACTGTTTCTGTTTTTTTTCATGTCCACCAATATTCACCAAAATTGCCGTTATACGTCGGTGCCGGGGAGTAAAAAACTTAAGGTTGACTACGTGCATTCTGACGACGCATGGGTTCATAAACGGTGAATTGCCGCCAAGTGTATCGATCCGGGCATGAGTAACAGAATCGAAGTTCTCCTTCCGCAATGGAGACAACAAGGTGAGGCACCGGGATCTCGAAGAAGGTGCGCTCTCAACTTGCACTGCCGACAGGGAATGCGGCAAGCGAAGCGTGAAAACAATGACTCACACATGAGCGCCGACAGGTTTCTAATCAGTGTTCTTGCTTACTAAGCTCCCCCACCATCTCGCTAAAGGTAGGTACGTTGTTTTACTTGTCTCGTTGCCTTCTCCCTGGGAGTCCGCATCAGATCTTCATTTGTTGGAGCAGAAGAGGATCAAGCACGAAAGAGGAGAAATACGTCTGTGGTACCACAATCCTTTGTTGTTGTTTTTCTGCAGAAGTGTACGTGCAAAAAACGTTATGTTTCGTCTAATTAAAAAAACGAAAAAAAGAAGATGCGCAGGGTGGTTGAGGGGCATTTACGGACGTCAAATGTAACAGTTTTTTGCTTCACCTAAAGCATTTTAACGACATTTTTTCTTCACATTGTTTTGAATCTACATGCTGTGTAATAAACATGCGTTTTTCTTTGAAGTGTTTCATTAATTGGTTCTCTTTTAGGGTGAGAAATGCAGTGGAAGATGCGTCAGAAATTAGGCGCGTATAAAAGGTACCATAGATTTTTTTAGAATACAGACTGATATGCAAATATATAAGCACTATTACTTAGGCTGATTGTCAAAAGCCTAGACTGCGAAATAGAACAAGGAAATACTCCTATTGCAGTCGGGCAGCAGATAGTCACTAACAGATTCGTATGTAAGCAAGGACACCGTGGCACACAGAACGCCGCATATAAAGTTATTTTTCTATACCCATGGATTGAACGGTTTTCTGAAATGCGCTCTACATTCACGTTCACTGTGAAAAGCGGTATTGTCATAAGATATTTTCTTTCCCCAGTCATCACCAACTTATAAGATTGCTTTTTCTGAACAATATCAGCAACTTAGAATTGCTGCCGAGGCGTATCAAAGATAATTTGCAAAATTTTTACCAGTTCCATCGTGACAGTGAAAATTTCAGATCACGGAACACAATTAAAAAAATGACCATGGTTCCAATCCCGGCCGCGGCGGCTGCAATTCAGATGGAGGCGAAAATGTTGTAGGCCCGTGTGCTCATATTTGGGTGCACGTCAAAGAACCCCAGGTGGTCAAAATTTCCGGAGCCCTCCACTATGGCGTCTCTCATAATCATATGGTGGTTTTGGGACGTTAAACCCCACATATCAATCAATCAAAAAATGACCAGTAAAGTTTCGAGTCTTCTTGAAGAGACTTCAAGTGGGCACTTTTGTGTGGTGAGATGCCGCGTGTTACGTACCTTTACGTTAGATGGACATATTTTTAAGTATCGAGAAGTCGTGTCAATGGTCGATTGTTGCGTGTGTTGTATTTCTGAAGGGGAACTCCTTCCGGCCCAAAGGGTGATGTCATCCGCATATATTGTAAACTGAAGGTCTTGTATAGATGTGAGTTCCCGCGTCAGACCAATGAGAGCGAGAGAAAAGAGTGTCGATGACAGAATTGGTCCTGCAGAACGCCTCGTTGAAAGTACCGCGTGCGCACTTTTGCTTCGTTTACCTGCACGGCGACTGTGCGGTCGCTAAGAAAATTTTTAACATAGTTGTATAGCTTCTGTCCTGGTAGGATCACCCTAAGGCCCTCAAGAACCGCTGCGTGGGTTACGTGGTCAAACGCCCCCTTAATATCAAGGCCAACTACAGCACGAAGGTGAGAGGTTCTGTGCACGGTGTACACATCCTGCAAAGCAAGTATCGCATCTTGCGTAGACATGTCTTTTCGGAAACCAATGACGCGCGGGTACACCGGATAGGCTCTGTACAGCTGCCAGAGTAGTCGCGTTCATGCCATGCACTCCACTAGTTTCCCTGGACCCGATGTCAGTGAAATTGGGCGAAAATTCCCAACTTAGTTTGGTGCCTTATTTGACTTGGGTATAAGAATTACAGTTGCCATTTTCCACTCTGCGGGGATATTGTCTGTTTCCCAAGCTTGGTTGATGGTGTCGAGAAGAAACTTCAGTTGTGTTTTGGGCAAATTTCTTAACATTTTATTGCTTATGCCATCCGGGCCTGGCGCTGTCTGCTTTTTACAGGCGTCGATAGCCATTCGCAGCTCTCCAATTGAGAAAGGTCGGTCGAGATCTGAAGAGGTGTCGTCAGGTAATGCCGGAAGAGGATGAGCACAAGGGATTGTCGTAGCTGTTGGAAAGAAGTGGTCGGCGATTTCTTCTGCCAAAGTTTGCGAGTCAATCCCATTCTTGAGCTGTATTACTTCTAGGTGATTCTTTCGTTTGAGTTACCCAAGCAGCGTGCGAAAAAGAGACCATGCTCTGCTCGTGAGCAAGCTATTGCCTGCATGCTCACAAATATCCAGCCAATTGTCGATGGCTAACTTGTCCGCATACTCTTGCGCTTCTCGCGCGATGTCTTCTTTGCGGCACTTAAGTCGTTTGGTTAGTTTGTTCCGTTTCCATTTCCTAATTCTTTCATGCCTTTTGTCCCAGAAGGTCAGAAGGCGTCGATCAATCTGTGGGTTGTCATCATTGCGCTGAAGTGTTTTGCTGGTTTGTCTATGCGCTGTAAGAAGAGAACGGTTCCAATCGTCAAGTGTTGACGTTTTTACTTTTGTAGTGACCTTGCGAGAGGCGTCCCATTTTGTAAGTTCCAACGGTATTGAGTACTACCCCCGCCTAAGACATCTTTTTAATTAGGTAAGGGAATTGTAATTTCGAGAATGCTGTGATCACTGCCAAATGTTTCACCTAAATTGTGCCAGTTCGGTGTCTTCTTTGTCCTACCCCATGCCAAATCGGGCTTTGTGTCAGGTTGCACAGAATTACCGGTTCTAGTGTGCTTGTGACATCATTGAGAAGTGAAAGGTGGGGAGCGTGGGTCAAATTGAGAAGGCACCTTCTGGCCTCCGAAGATGCATGGTAACCCCAGTAGGTATGAAAGCTATTGAAGTCACCTGCCCATAGCAAATCCGATTTTTCATGTTACTCGAAAAGGTTGTACCAAGGGCTACGGCACATTTTCGAATTAGCTAGCTGATATGTATTTATGACGCTTGTGTTTTACTGCCGGAAAATCTACATTTTAAAGAAATGCTCTCTTCTTTCTCATTATTCAGATAGTCTACAGTTCCCTGCACAATAGTGTGTTGATCCGATACCAGCGTCAAGGTCATGACTCAGTACGTAATTTGTTCAGTTTCATACCTATGTTTTTGTGGGATGCTAGGAGCACTAGAGGTTGTATAGCCTGGTAAGGAGATTACTGCTAATGGTTCCTGGAAAACTATGACATCCGGTTTGCGGGGAGATTGCGTAATGAAATGTAAGAAGGAGCTACGTTTCCGGCGAATACCTCGACTGTTCCACTGACACGATAATCCCCGTAGTGGGCTGTGACGAAACGAGCTGCGAATCACTCAACGTCACCATTATTAAGATTGGTGAATTTACACGGGTGTGCATAGTCACTTGCCGTACTTCGCCTGCGCGTTGTCGCTGCATTTCTGAGTAGTGCAAGTGACTGCGCAAGGGCTGCTAGTTGCTTGAGAATCTCTACTTGTTGTGTCTGTATCGCATCTTGCTGCTTCTGCAGAAGATTAAGTTGTTTTTCTATTGTTTCTGACCGCATATTATTCTCGGTCTTATAGCGAGAAAATAATGTGTTGGTGCTGATACCTGTGGAGCAGCATAAGATGAAGTAGGGGTAGATGAATGTGTAGATGTGTTATGGGTTTTCGTGGTATTGCGACCCAGTGGAGTGAAAGACGGACTCACCTTGTCCGACGGAGACTGCCTTGGCTGCTTGCATGGTGGTCCTTCGGAAGTCGTAGGTGGCTTCTGGAATAGGAGGGCCTGTATATAGCTAGGTGTTTTTGATTTGGGTGGTGGTAGTGGTGGTGTCAGTAGTTTCGTTGTGTAGGCTGGCAGACTGCCTGACCTGGGTCGAGGTTCAGGTTGTGGGTCCGGTGTGGAATCTTGCAAATCTGAAAACTGGTTCTGGAGCAGCAGTGAAGGGTAGTTTTGCTCATACTTCTTGGCTGGTTTGGATTGTCAACTCTGGCTTGCTTGGCTGTTCTGAGGCTCAGCAGAGTCCGCAGGTGTGGTCTTGATTCGTCTCTTTTCCGCGGCGATGCGAGCCAGGTTGTCGGCCTGCTGTTTCTTGGGACACCGTGGGTCGCGTGCCCCATGCGGTGCCTCGCAGTCGAAGCACTTAACTTCCCATTCAAAGTGTCTCACATAATCATAGGGTGGTTTTGGGACGTTAAACCCCACATATCAGTCAATCAATCAACTTCACAATCATGCGCTGTACGCCCGGGATGTTGGCCGGCAGGGAACTGTTGGCCACATGTTTCGCAACGCGTGAATTCATGTGCCGTGGGACATACATCGACGCGGTGGCCTATGGTTAAACAAATGGGGCACTGTACCGCGCGAGGGCGAAAAGGTTGAGTTTTTGTGAGCCGCAGGCCCATCTTGACTACCTTGGGTATCGTGGCACCCTTTACTGTCAGAAGTATTGTTTCGGAATCGCCTATGCGACGTGCTCCCAGAATCTGCCGATCTCCAATGGCAATGATGCGGAGAAGCTGGTCGTCACGAATATCTTTTGGAAGACCATGAAGAACGCAGCGTGCGTGTTGTGCTTCGGTTGCCGCATAGGCAGTCACATCATGGCGTCCCCCATTAAACGCCAGTGAGCGCAGGCCAGCGAGTTTCTGCGTCGCCGATTCTCGTCCACTCGTCGCCGCGACAAGGTTCAGAAGTTTTCGTACTTGTATGGTGCCGTCGCGCACCTCAGACGCTGTGAGTCCTGCAGCGACGCCGATGGCGTCGATGACTTGGTAGGCCGTATACTTTGCAAAATGGAGTTTTGTGCCCAGTCTAAGGATGATAGTCTGTGGGCTTAAGTGACGTCTCACAACATGCACGGGATCAGTTTGATGATTTTCACTTTGGTCTTGTGAATGTTCCATGGTTATTTTGTCCTCCATCTCTCTTGAACGCAGAGCCGCGTTTGTCCCTGCCACCGGGGAGGTTCCGGCGGTTAGGGTTAGCGAAGCTGTCGCATCGCAGAAACGGAAATCAGCATTTAAAATAAGATTGCACTGCTCCGACATATTCCATTTGATGTCCATGTGGTGCCGGAACACTGGTCGAATCCTTGAAAAAGAAGCAGAGAGTCGTAAATCCGGTGACTGGGGTATTTCGAGCGAAAATATCGGAGCCATGGCGAGATGCGACTTGTCACCTCAAACACGCGTCTATATGGGGTAAAAGCCCAAGTGACCATGAAGAACTTCTAGGGCGTGATGTGTTATAGTACTGCTTGACGACGGTAGTTATTTTTGTTATGATCGTTATGTACTGTAATATCTTTATCTTAGCACGCCGTGTGTGAAGTTAAACCAGAAATGAAAAAAAGAGCAAAAGCAGCGCAGATCAGGGGTAGAATACTGGGCTGGCACCCAGTAGACCCGCGTTCAAGCCCCACTGTGTCTTCAGTGCTTTTTGAAAACAAGCTTTTTGAATGAGTATAAAGTACCAGGAGCCCAAGCTTTCTTAACATAACACTCGCTAGTTATGTATGGTGCTCTCTAAACAACAATGAGATGATATTTGCAATTCGGTATAAGGAGATGCGCAGGGCGGGCCCCTGGGACTTCCTAAATCACTTGTTGGATGACACCAACACCAAATTGAATCAGAGGTGCACGCTGATTTGCACATTTCATGCAACTAAGCAATATTTCTTGGGCATTTAGGTATTGGCAAAACTATTTGGGAAGTACCTGCCGTTCGCCTCCTGTCCGCCACCTCTTTTTTCTGTCTGAAGAGTGGGTGCTAACCCAAAACTACTCGCGCGATTTGTAAGCGAGGAGATCAGGTTAGTAATGCATGACTTAAATGGCAAGTCAGTTCCAGTTCCTGATAAAATCACGAACAAGGCTTTGAAAAACTTGAATGACAGATCAGTAGAGTACCTGACAGATGTCATCAAACAAGCATCAATGAGTGGTAGTGTCTAAGAGGTGTAGGCGGCCACCACGATGTTCATCCCCAAAGCAGGCAAACATCACAGCCTCGACAACCTTCCGCCCGATTTCCTCACCTCAGGCGTAGGAAAGGCGGCCGAATATGCTATCTTAATGAGGGTTACCCAATACAGGGAGGAACGCGACCTTTATCCCCACAACATGGTAAGCGTCAGAGTGGGCTTCTCGTCACAGTATGCCATGAAGCTCATCAAAGACCAAGTCACCAATACGAACACAGCAGACATAAGTGCCATATTAAAACAGCACTTGAAGAGGGCAATCAACATCGTTCTCCATCCATTCGTTCTGAGTCAGATCTAAGGCCTTGGACTTTGCGGGCACTTTCACGACTACAAAAAATAATTTACGACTGAAAGAGAGGATATTCTCAAGATGGGCGATTTTTTCTGGTTAAGAATGCTAAAAACGCACTGAAGGTGAAGACATAAAGAACGCACACACACACACATATCGCTTCTTTCGATCCGATAAAGCTTGAATTTATAGGAACGCCATAAGGTCCAGTTTTATTCCCACCTTAGTTAACTTCTCCATGATCGGTCCATCCTAAAGACTCTCTGAAGCCAATGGCATAACTCATACTATCTATGCAGACATCATCATATGGTGTACCGGTGGCAGCAATAGATGAATAGAGGCTGTGGTACAGGAAGCTATTGAGGCCGCGGAGACAAATTAAAACCAACTGGTCTTCAGCGCCCGTCATGGAAACCTTATTTGCTTTTGTACAAACCCAACAAAATGGCCCCATAATCGAGAACGTAGAAGCCGTAAGAGGAAATTAGAGGACACTCCTAGAACAGGTGAAGGTGGCCTGACCCCCACGGGTAGACTGCCTCCGGGTTCCAGCTATGACGATTCAGGCGAATGGCTCCGATAACCTAATGGTTACGAGACTCGCCAGAAAAAGTGACAACGTGATCAGGCTGATAAGAAGGGTTGCCAGCAGGCAACACGGACTGAGAAAAGGTAACCTTGTAAGGTTGGCGCACGCCCTTATGGTGCGAAATTTCACCTGCGTTGCAGCCATGCACAACTTGCAGAGGTCGGAGCGTTATAAGGTCAACTCATTAATCAGAAAGGTCATCCAAAGAGCTCTCAGGCTTCCCATTTACACAAACACACACAGATCGTTTCGTCTCGCATTGAAAACACGCTGGATGAGATTGCACGGGCAAATGAAAGAGCACTATTCGCCAGACTGTCTAACACGCGTTCCGGTAGAAACAACCTGTGGGAGCTGGGGATTCCACTAATGGAAACCAAGTCTCGCGTCCACAGCAATCCTAGTCGACAGCGAGAAGGAATCACCGTACTCTCCATACCATGACATGTTCCCTACGAGCATAACAAGGGTAGAAAACGGGCCAGGACAAAGTCTCAAGGGCTCAGGAACTTGCCGGGGACTGTTGCTTCGTCGATGTAGACCGGTATCCTGAAGGGAAGGCGTATGCGGCGGAGACCATCAACTACAGGAGCAGTATCATGAAATCAATAGGAGTCCAGACGATGGTGGCTGAAAGAGCAGGGCTTGCGTTGATTGCGCTCGCCTTGATGAACAACAGATGCTCCTCAATTTACAGCGACTTGAGAGCGTTGGTCAGAGGATTTGCCAAAAGAACAATATCGGAACCAGCTTTGCGGATCCTCCGGGACAGGTATATCGAGCCACACAGGCTCATTTGATTCCCAGCTGACATGAGACGCATTCAGGGAGCCCCGCCCAACTTTATCAAGTCCGTTCCCATAGCTGCCACTTAGCTCTAGTGTAAATAAGTGCAATTGCAGCAGTTTTCTTCCACCGTTACTTCCGATGAATTGCATGGTGACAGTGCAGGCCTTGTAGAAGTTGCTAAGCTGGTAGTTCATGCCTGTGAAACTGCAGCAGCTAGTTTCGCTTGCCAGGGGGCTGCCGACGACGTATGGGTAGAGGCAAGCGAAGGTGAAGTGAAAGATAAAAGTGGTCCGCTGCGGAGGTAGTGAAAAGCCTGAACTGTGACGCTGGTATGCTCAGTAGTGTCGTGTGTTGCAGCAGCATTATTAGCATGTGGCATGCGATGGTTGCAGAAGCTCGCCACATGACCGACAAAATCACAAATATGGCACAGTTGTCGCATATGCACCCCGTCTTCTGTACATGCCGGCTTCGATATGACAATAGTATTGATGGAAGAGGCCGGGCTGTAAGTGGGCTTATTGTTGCACGGAAGGCACATGTTCGTGGAGGAGAGCGGTGGCGTATGCCAAAGGTGAAGCCACAGGTTGACACAATTGGGGTAAAGGTGCTGGCTCGCCGAGTTGATCGCAGATAGCTGTCTTCCCAGAAGAAGCATCAGATGCATCAGGCTTTACGAAGTCATCGGTGAGAGGCAGCACAGACAGCCAGTGCGCCACATCCTCCTGAATGGAGTCCTTGATTTCGGTGGACAGCGCTGTAGTGGGCGGCAACTTAGAAGCGATTGTGGTGCTCGAGAGTGACTCAGTAGATCTGGCAGCGCTGCGCACAAGCACTCCTTGTCGACGCAGCTCATCAAAGGTCCGGCAAATAGTGACGATGGCCGCGACCGAAGCCGGGTTTCGCGCAAGAAGCATGTGAAAAGCCTCGTCGTCGATGCCTTAGAGGATGTGCTTAGACGTTTTCCTCTTCGCTCATGGAGGCGTTGACAGGGGCGCAAATAATGATGTGTTACTGGTGTATGTCGCACCTCGATGTTGGGCGCTCTTGCTGAGGCGTTGTTTGGCGGGAGATTTTGTTAAGTTGGGTTGCTGAAGACTCCTGCGATTGCTGTCTACTAGGTCTGCAAAAGTCAGACAAGCCAGAAAGCTCACGCTCATGGTTTCGAAACCAGAGGTTGTCGAAGTCAGCATGATAGAAGGTGAAGACGAGCAGTTTTGCCGGGTCGTCCCAGGTGTTGGTTTCATTCACACGCTCATAGGTGGAATGCCAACTTTCCACGTCAGCAACAACGCTATTGCGCAAATAGGGAGGTAACGATACCACTGGACGGCCTCGCCGTGGCCACTGCAGATGGTAGCATTGATAATGCCGGGCTGGTTGTTGGCAACGTCGGTTATTGCGGCAGCTGAAGGTGGTGGCAAAGTTTGGTCGCAATGTTTCAAGGAGAGGTCAGGTATTGCAGCAGCTTCTGCAAAAACTCTTAGACGACTTAGTGAGTATGCAGCGATGTTTTTTTGGTCGTCAAATTAGCACCATTCCAACGAAACAAAAATCTCGGGCACAGCAGCAGATGGTTCTGATGGTCATGATGATGATTCCTTAATGCCTGGCTTACTCTCACTTTGGAGAATAACCCGAAAGTATCTTCTTTTTCTTCATCACAAAAAAGTGCACTGCAAGTTATGATAGATGTTGAAAAAAATTCCACTCAAAACCACATCATTTACATACACAAAAACTTCATCTCTCTGTCGGTTAAGTATTCTACATTTTCTTTAGTTCTTGCGCTTTGAACTTATAAAGTGTGCCTATTTTCATTACTTTGTTTTTTTTGTTTTTTTATTTGAATGGTATGTCTTAGCTTCCTTTTTGCATGGTCTGCCTAGCGGCATCTTAGCGTTACTGATATAGTGAGTCTTCTTTTACTAATCCCTGTTTTCTACCTCAGCCGAATTGTGAATATATACACGCTCAACAGAGGCTTAACAGCAGTGCCTATGGATTTTTACTTCGACAACCTTGTGTGAATACTACACGAAAACACTTAATTGCAGTGACTTTATTATGTTTCCACGTTCTCTTCATTAGCATATTAGTAACAGGAAGCCGAAGCCACTAAAGCTGCGGTGCATCTCGGAAGGCGAAAAACCCTGGCGGAGAACACGTCGCGGCAACAGCATGACGGGGTCACCTGTGCGCGTGCAAATGCCTGGAGCTAAAGCTGTCAACATGTAAACCCCTTTTGCTCTCCCCTCAATTACCACGGGTGCCGTCGGCAGCGTGCATAAATCTGTGCTTGGGCTCCCCGGTGAATCATGCAGCTGGCACTCTGCGACGATATTTTGTGGTGGAGAAAACGCTAGGGTGCTTCGTTATTAGTAATGCATCTCATTACTTTACTACATCCCTGCACAGGGACAGGAAGTTGTCGCGAACAATTTTAGCGTTACCGAGGCAGGAGCTCTTCGGTCAATTTCGTTTTCTAGCTACACGGCATTTTTGCAAAGGGGGTATACAGTAGTTAAAAAAGAGAAAATTAACAACCACCAGACTTTAGCACGAAGCATCAGTGAAATTCGTGCGAATTTATCAGATTAAGAGCTTCTTTGCTGCTGAAAAAATGTGTTCTTGTCTACGTTCAAGAACACATGACAAACACCTTTTTGGGGTGGTTGCCCTGCCGATTGAGCTAACGAGGAAGCTAGCAAAGTTCAATCCACCAACAAGTGTACACACATCGACAAAAGTAATGCATATCAGTTTATGCGAAATCGCACAAGATGGTGGTGCCGTTAAGGAAAAATAAGGTAATCACTTTCTTCAAGATGCGTTGGGAATAGTAATAAATTTCATTTCTCAAAGTGCTTGCGTGCATGTGTTTATGTATTTGTGTATGAGATAAAGATGAGCCGATTGATAGAGATTTCGTAGTAAGCTCAGCAGGCCTTACAAAGTTTTATATTATTCGGCACTCACTTTTATCATGAGTAAGCTAAAGAAGCCTTCATTTAAAGCTTATCCATTTTAAATTTTTGCTGTAACGTTGTCAACTCGAGCGGTAGGATTCGCTTTAATGGATACTTTGCTCTAAATTCGATAAACTTAAAGCTTTCTTAGCGACATAAAGATCACGCTGGCGCCATGACTACTTTCTGACTTCTTTAAACTTCCATTTTCGATCACTAACTTCCCATTTTTACATGCAATAAATGCAAAGCATTTATTAGCGAACTTCGGTGGCTTTGAGCGTATCTATCTATCTATCTATCTATCTATCTATCTATCTCTCTCTCTCTCTCTCTCTCTCTATCTATCTATCTATCTATCTAGCAGCCTAGGATTTTTAGCTCTTCTGGCCGTTTCGATAATGGTATCGAAACCAAACTTGGTATGGCATAACATGACTGTACGAAGAACATATTTGACTAATCATAACATGAATATCATGACACGTATGTTATGAACGTCATAATTTACATTTCATGGTCCTTGAGCCCTTGCGAAGGTTTCGTTCACATGGCATGTACCAAAACTGGTATAGAATGACATGATTGCATAGCGAACACAAGCGACGGACCCTAACATGAAAATTTTGACGTGCATGTCATGTAACAACATGACCACATGCCACGCTCATGATGCGCTCGCGACCGTTTCGCTAGCTCACGTATACCAAATTTGGTATTACAGTACGTGAATAGACGAAAAATGTGTGTGACTGGGGCAAACATAATAATCAAGAGGTGCATATCTTGTAAATACATGACTACATGCCCCGCTCAAAATGCGCTGAAGGCCGTTTCGCTAGCTTCACTATGCAAATTTGTTATTACGTGATGCCAACGGACGACGAAGGTGTGTGACTGGTGCAAACATGATAATCATGAGATGCATGTCGTGTGAGAATATGACTACATCCCACCATCAAGGCGCCAATGCATTTCAACTTGACTTGGTGCACGTGCTCGCCTGGGTTGATTTCGTTGCGTAACGCCGGCGTTGCCACGCCAGGTGCCGGTCCTGCCGTATACTAATAAGCGCGCGCCGCGCTGCATTGCTTTCAAGCATGCGCGTTTCAGCGCGTTTGGCATTCCTCTGTCATGAAACGAGAGAGACGCAGTGTTGTCTGAGTAACGCATCAGCGCAAAATTCAGCATGTCACAATTCACGCAGGTTGCCGTTGGGCCGCACCGACAGATGCTGGCCACGCCTCGCGCCAGGCTATAGGGTGCTCGCGTATTGCTAACGTAGCGTCGCTGGGCCCAACGTGCGCCACGTTGGCCCAGCGACGCACGTTGCTAGATGATGCGAGCACGTTCATGCTAGATGATCCTCACTAGATCTCCATTAATTGTGAACAACGTTTGTAGGTGCACCTAAAATGTGGTAATTTAACAATTTATTTGCTACTTACCTCTGGCTTTGATGCCAAGAAGAATAGAGGAATGTTTAACATGTTTGCCGTTTTTTTCTTCAGCATATTCAACATCGTATTGTTTACCGGTACCAACTGAATACTATAGGCATAACGTTTTCTCCATTCAGGGGTAATATATGAATATACAAAACGCTTAGCTACTTTCACTACTTCTTCAAGCATGAGATTTGGGTCTTTTACAAATCTGTCTAACTGCAACCTCTGCAGAAAGCTCCCCACTTCGACAAGTACAAAGGGCGAATACGTTTATCCATGGTGATTATTTGAAGGCCGGTACTGAAGCGAATTAAACGCCTCCTGCTTTAAAAATAAAGGCCGCTTGGAAATATAAGGGGGGTATAACGCTTTTGCCTTCAGGAAAAGTTTCACTGGTAGGGTTTTTATTCTCATGTTCTTCCTTTCTGTATTTCATTCTCTCTGTTTTTTACCTGTCCCTCTTCCTCTTTACAACTATTTGTCTTGTAATGTCTCCTAGGATATCTTGGCTCATACCCACATGGTGGATTGGCCACACTGTACCTCATAATATATAATTTTTACAACGCTTGCTAAAAAGAAAGAGAAATTAGATAGGAACAATAATATTGTTCCTTTCAAAAACGTGAAAAAGTGCAGAATAATGCGATAAACCAGAATATATAAAACAAATTACCAAGAATGAGGAAGGGGGGCAAAGAATCGGACATATCTGGCAGTACCACTAGCAGCGTATACTTCCAGTTGCCTGAATGAATTTATGTAGCGCTGACAGAATAGCACTGTGGCCCACACCCAAATGACTGGCTCCGAACGATAATAGGGTGGATGTATTGACTGGCAATTCGAGTATACCAATCGGTCTTTCAAGAATTATTCGTCGCAGTGAGGAGAAGCGGCGGCACGTGAGAAGAAAGTGATCTATTGTTTCCGGTTCATTGCAAAGTGCACATAGGTTAGTTAATCAAAAGCCTGATTTGTTAAGATAAAAATAACCGTGGAACTCTACAGCGAAAGCTTGTGAGGGTCACCTCACATTGACGGGAAAGGCATTTTGCGGTGTTCCACGTGAATTGCAAGTGCCGAAATTCTTCAAATTGTAGGAGAGACGTTTCGTTGATTTTTAAGAATAACAGGCGTTCGAATCGTTCGGCAGTAATAAAAGAAAACTGTGGGGCTACTAGCGCCACCGGGAAATTTAGAGATGCCGAAGCGAGCGAATCAGCAATTACATTTAGTACGATTCCAGCATGCCCGGGGACCCAAATAAACAGAACTTCTGATAGGCTATGCGGTACGAGAGACCAAAATATCCTGAGAAGAGGAGACGGCTTTGCGGACGTTAGATGTGTACATACAGACAAAGAATCCGAAATAATAATAGCTTTTGATTGCTGATAATTTTGTTTTCGAAGAGCCAATGTAATAGCCAGAAATTCAGCGAGATAAATTGGTGTGAAGTCAGGCAATCGGAGCGCAAAAGGTCAATTAAGCTGATGAGAAAAAATACCTACTCCAGCCTTCTGAAGATTTTGCGTTGCATCCGTCGAAATTACAACGTATTTAGAAACATTACTGAGATGGTCTTGAATGATGCCCTCCAGAACATGCTTTGGAAGTAACTTGGCATTTTTTGGGAAAATATCATCGAAAGTTAAGTCAACTGGCACCGAGCATTGAGTTTGGGGAGTTAAATGCTGGAGGGAAACGTGAAGATTTGATAACTGAGACTCGACGAAAATGACTTGCGGTCTTTGATAACAAAACCACGGGCGCTGAAAGAAAGGAACTGGATTTTTGATGAAAACTGTCTTTGACCAGAAGAGGGGCGCATAGTAAAGTTTTAAAAATGTTTGCACAGTAAGCTTGATCAGCGCAAACAAGGTTCGAACAAAAACAAAATTTTTCTGTTGCGTCCTGCAGAAAAAAGGGCCCATGTTTTCTTTTCTTTTTTGGCACTTTGGTGCAGCATGCATGTGTAATGCGGTGAAGCTGTGAGGGCACGCGCAACGTTGTAAGCGACTGAGCACGTTGAAATGATGTTTTTCTCTTTTTTTTCTACAACCCGCCCTTGTCCAACAAGCAGTCATGCAAACTTGATGGCAAGTAAAAAAACACATTTGGCCAGAAGTGCCACTTATTAGTCACATAAAATTGAAATAAAACAGGAGTGCAGACCATGCACAGAGATACACTGGAGGATGCTCTAAAGCATAGACCATGCCCTGAATGAAGCATAGGGAACTTCGATACTCCAAGTGTCTGTGGCAGCTGCAACGCACAGCACTTCAGCTAGCATGCCAAGTATGGGTAGTACACGAATTTGCCTAATGTTCATTCTTTTAGCTCAATGCGGCCTGAATTCTCTTTGCCACATGACAAAGTTTAGCAAAGGTTTAAAATCAATGCATAGCTATAAACACAGCCACAAGTGCATGGGAAGCCTGCAAACACGAAAACTAGGCAAATCTGTGAAGTACCCATCATTCCCATGGCAAATGAACGACTGCAGAGCCAGAGTTACTTTTAGAAAACTATGAGACAATAAAAGTCACCCAGAATCTTGCAATTACACCTTGTTTTATTTTTGCATCATTTAAAAACAATGCTTTGCTGGTGAATTGCCATTCGAAGTATCACAGGTTCATTGCTTGCTTAGACCCCTCATCATCCAACCTTGTATAGGTGGGAGCCAGTCCTTACGCATGTACCTGTTCAAATCAACATCCGTGCATATGACTGCCTGATTTGTGCAAGGGTTAAAAGATGCAATAAGACTTCACAATTCAATAGTATACACTTTAGAAACAGATAGTAAATTCAATGCAGCAAATAGTTCAGCTGTCTTTTGCAACACATCATATGCCAGGTGGGAAATGCTGCAAAGGCAAATATATTCTGGAAATTGTTTTGCAAAGCCTTCACAGGAATGGTGGCAAATATATCGGTTAATGCCAGCAATGTTTATTTTCTGCGAAGCTCTGAAAGCTCTTGCACGAGTTGTCTAAAATGTCTATACACTTCTTCAGCCATTGAAACCATTAGTACATTGAAACCACAAGTATGAGCTTGGCGTTTCACTGCAATGTATGGTTAAATCAGAGGAAATAGTAACCAGCTCTAAGATTTATAAGCTGTTGTAAAAAGAAAAAGCAATATATTTCTTGATTTTGAAGAAGCATTCTGAATAAAAGTAGACCAACTGAGGCTGCCACAAGTGGCCTTGAAAATTTAAAAACACTTGCCAACGGAAGCTGCTGGTCAAATGTGGAGGCCACGCATTTCAATCAGCTGTACACATTGATGCTAAGTCTTTGAAATGCTATGAAAATATTCATAATAGCACCTATAGACACAGCATAATACACCCAGTTTATTATGTCTTTTGTCATTGAGAATAAAAGATAGCTTATTCCTTTGCATATGTATACATTTCTAAAATTTTTGCAGTTATGAAGATTAGAAGCTTGACGACTGCTGGCATACTAGTTTATGTTTCTCAAAGAGATGTGGACATTATGAAACCAGAAGCCCAAAATATAAATTTCGACAAGTGGGAGGATATAAAAATGCAGAGCTGTGAAATGTTATGCTCACACCTCTTATTTATTCTCTATACGAAGTTTCGATTCAGCAAGGCATTATACATACAAGTATCGATGTTCATATGCCTCATGACTGGCATGTGTCTTTGCACAACATTTTCACTGCCATTGAGGGTTGTTGCAAGTATTGTACTGAGCATGTGTTCCTCTCTCGCCCAAAAATATCCCTGGTGACAGCACTGTTGCTAGCACCATAAATGAAGCAATGCAGGCAGTGACTACAGTGCCAAATCCATGAAACACCTCGACATTGAGGTCTCGTCATATGAACTAGCTAATCTCAAACTTTGCGAATGATTGGGCTACGGCCCAAGGAGTGCAAGGGTTTCTTAAGAGAAGAAAAAAGTAATAAAAGTGAACTGCTGTCATAGCCCTTTTAGATACCACCCATGAAGAACTGTATGTACTTGTGTGAAACTGACATTTCAAGGCATTCGATATTGTATTGCAACAAAAATAGCGGCATAACACGTTGTGCGTTCGAAAAGAAAGAGAACTTGTGCTTTGCTGTAGTCTTTGACTTCGTTTCACGGCCATAAGTATAGCCAAACAAAAATTTCATTTGCAAATGCCACCTGCTGCCTTAGTTCATATCACAACTATGCGACATCTGGTGGAGGTGGTTTCTTTCATGTTCTCGGCGTCCCTATCAAGCCATCAAGCCAGCTTCAGTGCCAAAAAAGATACCCGACGCCAACCTTGAGCCTGACATCTTCAACTTCTTCAAACAATAATCTTTTTTTAGATTACTGCGTAATTTTCAATAAAATAACTAGTGGTAATGGCAGTTCATTCCTCCGATCTTACCTAATCTTTTTAGATTACTGCATAATTTTCAATAAAGTAACTAGTGGTAATGGCAGTTCATTTCTCCAACCTTACCTCAACACTGTAGCAGCTTGGTGCAGTACATGGCAAATAGATTTAAACATGCGTAAATGTAAGCAAATGTGCGTAAGAAGATATGCAGACATCTTTCTAACATACTAGGTAAATGTCCTACAGAATCGGGTCAGCTCATATAAATAATTATGTGTTTTTATCACATTGAACTTACCTCAGGCACATCACACTGAATATGTTACTAATAATGCCGATTAAAAGTTAGGCTACAAACATTGCAACTTCTCAAAACCACGACATACACTAAAACTACTCCTATATGAAACATTAATACGTCCCAAACTTGAATATGCCTCTTCAGTGCGAGACCCTTGCCACGACCAGTTGATTCACTTGTTTGTACAGGATAACTCCATCCGCTTGAACAGAATAACTTCATCCGCTTGAAACCTACTCACTGTAATTGCATTGCTTGTATAACTTTAATGAAATCCAGCCGAAGCCTTTCTTCTTTTGCACCCCCTTGGAAGATATCCTATTTGGCTTCATTTCACGAATTATTCTGTCATGCCACCCTGCATGACCAACTAATCCTGAATCCTCAGTACATATCCCATCGCAGTGACCTCGTCATAAGGTTGGCATCGCATTATGCAACTCCCAGTGTTTTCATCTTGTACATTGGTACATTGAAACCAACTACCTGAACACATGTCACTATTAGTAATTGTTTTGCAATGAACTTTACTCAGTATTTTGTAATTATCGAAAATAGACTAATATTCTGTATTTAAAGGCTAAATAATGTATTGTGTTTTTGTCCTTACACAACTAACATTGTATAGTGATGAGTTTATTCTTTGTTGAATAACTTTTCATGCTTGCAATTTTCTTGTCTACTTGTAACAAGTCCCCTCTATTAGTGCCGCAAGGAATTTGAGAGTAAATAAAATAAAAATAAATATGAAACTGTATGCTGCGAATCGCAGTTAAATGAAGAGATTAGAAAATCAATATATTATGACGTTTCTTAGCCCCTACAAATAAAAATCGAAAAATCAAGTGGTGTACACTATTGCGTACATAGCGTGTTAAACGGTTGACATTCACGCAGAATTCCTTACAAGCACTGAAAGCGATGCTTCAGTCCTTTTTGTGCCAACTTAGTCAGATTTCAGGGGTTGGCACTCCTTTAAAAAGTGGAGTTCGCTTGTTTGGGATTAAACAAAACCAACCTCATGCTTCCAAAAACTAACATTTTTCAGCCAAAGTAAAATGAAATATCAACATTTTCAGGCTTGCTCTTGTGATTGTTACAGTTCATTTATAATTTTAGTGAAGTAAAAGGTTAAATTATGTGACAGCTTTGTATAAGTAACAACAATAAAGCACTCAGAAATACTACACAAAGGCAGCTGCTGTCCCTATCACAGTACATGTCTACAATGAGGAGAACGTTAGTATACCTTGTGTAGCACATGTGAGAAAAAGACTCGGCAGGTTTTCACACAATCAATGCTCTATTTATTTTATCTCCCCCTCACGCCAGTATTGCTGCTGCATCACACGTGATCACGCGCATCCTCTTTTTCCGTCCCGACGCAATCCCTTCACTGTTGGTGGAACTACAACACAGTGGCATTCAAGCCCTTCGCACCAAGGTTCACACTGTTTTTGGTGGCCAGCCCGCAAGTAGGAAAGATACGAAAGTGTTTTTAGGTACCGAATTCTGCGACCTGCTTTCAAGTCAAATTTTATTCTAGTTTCTCAGAACTTGGCAAGGAAATATGGGAACATGAAAACAGCCAGCAATCCTAGATGTATCAGAACTATAGTACAAGTCAAAAAGAAGGCAGGAAATTGAAGACACAGAGAAGCACACAAGCAGCACAATAAAGAGGACCCCAAGACTTAATGCATACAACACTATGAGCAGTGCATTGTCAATGACAGACTTTGATCACTAAGCTTACCAGATATATTTTCGGCAAGCAGCACACCTATAGGGTACTGCACATGGAGATGCATGTCAACTGTGGGCACACAGTATTAAGTTAACATGGCTCACAGTTTTCTATGCTTCATGGGCATGTAGGACTGCCTTGTGGGGGTGCGTGGCAATGGATGGCAGAGCTCGTGCGATGAGAAGCAGCAAAGGTCGCTCAGTGAGGCATTTACAAGAAAAAAAAAGATAGAGTTCAATTATTTTGTTTCAACAGTGTGTGACTATTAGGTCTATATTGTACCAATTTCATTAAAATGAACATTGGTGTTTTTATTATTTACAGTGAAGCAAATAAAGAGACAAGTGAAATAAAAACTGTTTGCATCATTTTTCACACACCCCTTGGGCATCGAGAGGCTAGACGAGACCATCTGAAGATTCTGGTGGGTAGGGTACAATGGCGATAAATCTATTCTAGCTCTATTTAGTGCTCATATGTATGTAGGATGACTGCCAGTTGGGCGTGTTGGTAAACATTCATTATGAAACAAGCACAAACAACTGCAGTGTCCTCTTTGAGCCTGGGCTCATAAGTAATTCAGTCATTCAAATGCAAGCTCTTAAGGCCAGAATGCAAGGCAACACCCCAAGTAAGTCTTTCACTTTCAAGTGACTATGATAGTCCTCCAGTGCTTTGCTGTTTTGTATCACAATAAAAAGCATACGTCTGAAGTGTCTGACATTCAAACGGCTTCTCTGGCAAGTGTGTCGAAATCCTCAGAAAAAAGTTTTCTATTCTGCGTTCAGTCTTCTTTCATCGGAGTGATGAAAGCCCAGAACGATGGCTGGTGGACGTGATCAAAATGGTGTGAAAGTCTAAAACTGAAACTGTGTGCAGTTTTTGCAGGGCGTTCACCGATAATACTACATATATCGTACTGGTCGTATAAAACAAGGAAATTGTCAGATAATGTACTACCGAAGTCTCTCTAGCTTTGTTTAGTTAGCCTCAAAAACCACCACAGTTAAGGGGAAGAGTTTGCTCCAGCAACACTGGTACGCCAGCATTGTGAAGTGAACTGTAGTGGTTTTACTCCTGCCAAGTGCGCATGCAACTAAAACAAACATGAAATGTCCTTCACAAAACAGCAGAAGGTCCCCGCTGTCTTGCAGTTGTGTTTATGTGTTCAGCTTTGCAAATGGGCTGAGAGCCAGCATGGGCAACAATGATTAAGCGAAACGTGATGGCAAAATGTTCTCCAATGTAGAGCTTTGGTAAGTACTGTTGTGCACTTTAAGCACAAAGGCTCGCGCAACATTACTAGATGACATTGGACCCACCGGCAAGGCTTGAAAATTTACTGAAGTCAGTTGTGCTAATACTTGCCGAAGACATTTTTTTTGTTGAGAGTGGCGCCAGACGAAGCACTCGCTTTTCGCCGCCGTAGACAAGCACGCGACCGTCTCGCCGGCAGTGCCACGGTGCCTCTTTGAACGCGTGATAAAACAAGCAAAAATACTCTCTTGTGCAGTCTCAAGTTGCCTCAAGTGAATGAAATGCAATTTCAAGTTAAACATGTTTGTTTTTAGCAAAATCAGCCTACTTGCGAGCATTTCTGTGTGGATAAATAGAACCACATCGCTGCTGGGTGATGCCAGCAGTTGCTTTGTAGATTATCAACATCAAAATTAATCCTTTTATATGATACAAAAACATGCTCATTGGTGCTGATGAGATTAAAAATCTTCTCATTTTCACCACAATGAGCTAAAAGTTTTGTGCAGTAGACAGTTCCTTTAAAAAATTGTACCAGAACATTACAGCTTCATTGCACTAGAAATGCTGGAAATTGATTACAAATGTCGAGTCTCCTCACAGCGAATTATGAACATGCATCAAACCTGACAAGACAGCTTGTATACGCTTGGTAATCTTCAGTTCTACCATTCAACTTTTGATTGAAAAACATAGGCCTCCAACAGTTCGCCCTATCAGAAAACATGCATACAATTTTCAGCCACAACTTCTTCCACGCACCTGTCCAAAACAGCCAGAAAAAGCAAGAACTGCAAGGTTTGCAAGGTAGTGATTGGCAAATAGTTATGTGAGGTTGAAAAAGTAGTAACTTGGTTGAATCATTTAAGAAAGAATTTTTATAATGATCCAATAACCTTAAGAATTTTACGAACAAGAACTGGGCTTGTACGAACATCACAAGCGCTTGGGTACTTTCCTCGCCCCTTAACAGTGTCCTTTTCTGCTCTTATACCAGGCATGTCTCTTTCTAGTAGATATCAGCGAACTCACTTCGGAGTCTACTCACTCTAATTCGGATCGAGGCGGTAGTCTCAGAATGAGAGAGTTCAGTTTAACATTCCTGTGAGTGTGCGTCCAAATGAGTCCATCTCTGGAAAATTTCGGTGATTCTGAGTCCGTGCGAGTCCAAAGTGCGAGATACATTTTCTGAGGGAATCTGAGTTCGATTTTTGTTTGCCAAGCTATGGTCATATCTACTTGTCTTCAGCATTACTATCTGCCTTACCTAGACCAGCGTTCATACTCGCGTCAATGCTCACATAATTCAAAGCCGTGTCTTTTATATACAATTTGAATATTTATTGATCAGTGGCATAAATTACATGGTGGAAGGCCTTGACCTTTCCCTTACCATTGACAACTGAAGGAAGTTGCTGATGAATATATATTGCGCTGTCATCTCTTTCAAGGAAAATGACCTTACTGGTTTACGAGCTTTCGTAACTCGTACTCGAAGGCACCATATGAAAAGGTGCCAAGAAGAGCATCGATTACGTGAAATTTCGGTGTTAAAAGCACTGGCATTGTGGTCGAAAAAGACAGTGAGTCCGAGCGAGTCCGGTTGAACAAATTTTCGTGATAGTGAGTACGGCTCCCAAAATGTTTATTGAGTCCGAGTCTGAGCAAGCTCCACAAGTGTTTCTGACTTACGCTTTCTTGGGTTGAAGTAAAGTGGAAGCAAGTTTCTAATAAATGTATGATTTAAATATGACTACATTGCAAGTTGTACACAGTAAAACATTTGTGTTTAAAGGTTTCTTACTTGGCCCATATAACAAGCGTTTAAACATAATAGGGCCCTCCAATAATTTGAAAAGTGCACTGTTGTAGCCAAACACTGTCAGCAGCTAACACGAGAGATTATGGAGGCCAATGAAATGCAAATGCTGGGTGATCGATGTATCAGCATGCCTTCGCTTGCTCTGAGTAAAAAGAAAGCGAGTTTCTGGCTTTGACACAATTGATTGTGAACTTGTGCTGAGCTGTGACGTTGTAACCATATAATGAGATGATGATTGCCTTGCTGTGATGCAATATATTGCGCGGTGGTGTTCCGTCATGAATATATATTTCCAGCATTTTCGTTAATAAAATTTCAGTTGAAGTCAGCGCTCTTTCTGTCCTTGTTTCTTTTTCTGTAGTTACGTCATAACTACTCGTACTCTTGCGCTGTACAAATAAGTTGATTCCCTATCACCAACTAGCCCAAGCATCTGTCTTATGAAGTTACAAAATAAAAACACTGTATACCCAATATTTCCAAACTAAAGAAAATTCAATATATACATTTTGAGAATAAATGACCCAAGAACAGTACAGCAAATTTATAAATGATGCATATGATGGTTCTATTCAAATAAACAAAGAAAATAGGAAGCGAGGTGCCAACTCATTGCTTGTGCCGTGCGGTGTAAAGCATTGCTTGATTTTTTTTGGTAACACACATGAACTCAGTTTTCTCAATAAATTTTTGTTATTATTGCGATAAGAGCCCACAAGTGTTTTAATATAGATGGATGTTATGATATGATCCCACCATATATACAAATGTCTAATGGACTTCGCTGCTTAAAGTTAACAGGGTTGCAGGCACTATAACCTAACTCAGTCTGAAAAGTCGCTTCACGGCATTGCGAATATCCCAAAAGTGATTGGTTTCACCGCACAAAGAACCTATGCGACAGTGAAACCACCTTTCAAAGCAAAAACACACGGTGAAGTATGTCTAACCGGCGCAGCCACTCAGTGATGTTCCGTGCAGGAAATTTTTGCTTTATCGGAGAATTTTCGCCTGTCATTTTGAGCCAAAAGGAATCTTCGCGATATTGCAGGGTATTTCAGAAATGGTAAAATTCTCATATGACGACCGATAATTAGCGGTCACAGTGCGCCTTCATCTGCTGTAATCGGGTCTGGTGCATGCACCACGCTAGCAGAACATTTGAGATTTGATATACGCAGAGCGATTTCTAGTTCATTATTGGTGTTAGACTTGAATCCCGCAATGTGCAGTGTACTATATAAATATCTACATATATCACTATGTGAATGAATATGCCATGGCTTTGTTGTGTGGCAGCGGATGGGCTAGTCATGATTTCAAAAGTGGCCAGTACGTCAAACACGTGTAATTGTACTGTTTGCGTAGATCAGGGCGCAAATTAGTACTGTTGTGCAGAGAAATATGCTAGAACTTTCGTCAACGTTAACAGAAAAAATCCCCGAAATAGGGAATTTTTATCTCTATGAATGGGAATTCTTCGGCGTAGAACGAAACATCACTGGCCACAGTGTACACGCTGGATCGGCGGTGACGTCAGACCGCTGACCCAGTCCACGAAGGTGATCGCCCCACGAAGTTCGTCCTACCACTGTGGTTGTGACCGTCAAGTTTCTACGAGTGCTGATCACGTTGTTGCACAATATCGAGGCACAATAGAGGAGATGCGTCAGCCACTTGAGGTCGTAAGAGATGACCAGCAGTCTACTGAACACGAAGCCGTGTTCCGAGTGAACTTGGCCGACGAAGACGCCGTGAATGAACAGATGGAAGCGTACAGCGTACGGATCCACACTTCTTGGATTGTCTGGCGCGTCCAGAGAGTTGGGGAAAGGTGGGTTGTCTTGTCGATGCCAATTACTGCACTACAGCCATTTGAGCGATCATTTACACAGGGCTTACGGCTGAAATCATAGTTTCGAAATTCCGCGCTGCGATACAAGGCGACTTTATTGATGTCATTGCGGCGGCTCCATTTACGGTAATGAGGTTGCGCCGAGGTGTGAAAACTGCTACATGCTGAAACATTTCGACAGAAGAGGCACAATTACGCTGAGCGTGCGCCACGATGTCGTTTTCGCGGTCTTTCGGGGAAAATAGTGGTAGGCGATCAAACACAACGAGTGCTCGACCATTTTTCACCATGGCGAAACAACGAGCTTTGTCCCGTGTCCTCTACGCGCCTACTTACTCATCATATTCAATTGTGCTCCCAATCGGTAGTCTAGGCTCCTCAGGGCATGTGAGCCAAACATAGCGCAGCACGTGAAACAGAATTTAAAATTCTTAAACACCTTTAAATCGTTCGCCCTTATCTCCCCCAATGATGCCATCAACCTAACCATGCCATAAACTCAAAGTGGACGGCCACTGGCTGATTTGACACCCCGTGATGGGCAGTGTTACCGTGGCCGTCACAATATGCGGCGATGTTCGCTCGCTCGCGCTGCAAGTAGCTTGGCATTCCAAGAAAAAAAGGCGACGCGCGCTGGCGAACAGGTGTGCCAGATCTTGCCTTTTTTTATACATGCTTGTGTAGCCTTCAGCCCACTCGCTAGCACCGAAAGCACTTAAAAACGCGACCAACCTTATTAACTCTGGCCATACTTGACACTGAAAATTGTTGCGGCAGTCGATTCGTCCGACAATGAACACCTTTAAATAGCCATTAGATGACTACTTGAAAAATGTAGCAGGGTCTCTACGTTACTGCTGTAAATTTTAGTGCTCATTGAACAACACAGGTAAGAGCTGCCTAGTCCTAAAATCTATCCATGCCAATACCATCTAGGTGGGAATACCAACAGTGTAGTAGACACGTTACTTGGCAGAATAGCATCCTTCCTGTCCCTGTCTCTTTTTGCCTTGGTTGCTTTTGCTTTCTGTTGATGCTGCTGTTGTTCCCACCAAGACTATATACCAACTTGCCCAACAAGCCGTCTTAACTCAATAACTGAATACTCAACAGAGATTATTTGCTTGAGCTAATGATAATGAAGAGGCAATTGACAATAGCCACCTAGCTCTTGATTGAGCTCACAATCTTCATGTATAACCACCACCTGTTCTGAAACTTTGCCTGCTGCAACCAGGTCTTGCACTACTGCAATCACATGCACACACTGCAGTATCTTGTAAATGGCAACTTCAGCATCGAAGCATGTGCCCTATCATAAAACTTTGCGTGGTGCATATATATTGCAACATGATGTGTCATTTTACCTAGCAGGCTCTGCAAAAGCTACGAGTATTGGCCTTACCCTGCGATGCTAAAAAGGGTGGTAGCTGAACTTGTCATGTGTTGTAGCAGGCTCTTGGTATAAATACCCAACTTGATGTTAATGTCAAGTTCATATAGTGCCCGTCTCTATGCAATTCTGCCACAAATTCTAGGTGCCTCTTTTTTTTCTGGCTCGGAAGTGAAAGAGGGGACTGTCGCAAACAAGACCAACTACAACTTATTTAATACATTTTCAATTCAGGCAAAAAAATATTCACTAAGTTGTGTGAGTCCAAAATATGTCATAATTGGTGCAGTTAAAGGTTATTGTGAGTATTGAATAATTTTTTGTTGCTTTCAGTCAACAGTCTTTACTGACAGACTGTTGCCTTTAGTCTGTGTACGTCCGTGCCTGTTCCCATCTAGTGAACACTCCAAGTACTACGATCTCCCATCCCCCCTGGCACATACCCACTCCGCGCGTCCATCCATCCGTCTGCTAGTATGTCTGTCCGCCTGTGCGTCCATCTAGTGAACACTCCAAGTACCGCCACCTCCCACTTCGCATACCGTTGGCTACGTACGACAACGATGGAGGATGGACAGACCCAAGCTTTAAGGAGCTTCGCCTCTAACATCAAAAGGTTGTTATGTTGCTCCAAAGTGAGATTTTAGCTGCTCCAGAAGCTACACTGAAACTGCTTCGTCGATCACATCACTGAAAGTGACCATATCATACTGTACCGAGCTGATCATAGAAGCCGTCGCATCATGTTTGGGCAGTAATCTGAAAGCCACATTGTTTGTTGGGAAATTTATAAATAGCCACAGAGGATGCAACAAAATGAAAATGGAGGATGTTATAACAGCTCAGATATTTAAAGATCAACTCTGGTGATTTTTATATCGATAGATCTCAATGAATTTGGTGGGTACGTTCCTTCGCAGATTTTTGTCATTTATGCCAAATGACCGGATAGAGAGATGCACTGATTGTTTGCAAATAAGTCTTTGAGCTTGCCTCGAAATGATCAACTGACTTGCCATAATTATTGGGCAACACTGTCTGTGTAACATCACGTTTGGCATGTCAACTGGAGTCAGAGTTTCCTAACATGAACTAGAGGAGACTCAGGCAGTACAATCGTTCAGCGACCATCAGAATAATGAGTAGAACACGTATTGCCTACTCTTCCTGCTTGCAGAACACGTATTTGCTTGCAGGTGGCGGACAAACTTGTGCCGGTTAATTCCTGTGTTATAATATTGTTTCAAAGGAAAGACAAACAGTTTTTTCATTTCGTGACCCGATGTGAAATGGTAAGCCTAAACGATTAAGGTGGTGAAGCGTAACTGCCAAATATTTGCCAACTGTTGTTTCATGACAAAGCAGCTTCAAGCCACCCAAAGTCAGAACGAACGTGAAGTACGGCGGCTGGGCAAGTCGAGCGGCAGTGTTTGGTAGGAAAAAGCTTCCTTCCTTCCTCTGTGGTGTTTGACCAGCACCTTGCTGGCCTGACTTTCACAGTTTTTCATTTTCTGCGCCAGTGAGATCAATATGCGACTTTCGGTTCTTAACAAACAGTGCGTTATGCGTTAGACAGTGCGCTTGGTTGGGTTTCAGTATTGCGCCTTTTTGCTTATTAAAAGCTTTTCCAATTTTCTGAAAATTTCAGCTATTGCCTCAGAAACGTACAAACACCATTACCTTGATATGGGTGAAAAATCTCCAGCGTTGGCTTTTAGGCCAACAGTAAAAACTTTGTGTTTGCAGAAAACCGCAGGTGGGTATGCGCTACAGGATTCGGGCAAGTCCCACTCAAAACACAGCAGGTGTGAGCATTCAAATGAAAACTGTGCTTGGTGAAGTGGAGCTTGTGAAACACGAGACAGCGGAAGAGAAATGCAGCCAGCCATAATATGAAAGAGAAAAATGAAAAGAACTAAAGAAAATAAAGACGTAAAGAGACAGAAAGAGAGCAACAAACCAAAAGAGACAGGAAGACCTGACAACAAGAAAGGAGAAAGGGAGAATAAAAAAAACAAAGAGAAAGAAGCACAGAGAAAGGGAAAAAAAGTAATAGAAAGAAAAATAAGGTTGAAAGAAATAATGAAAAACAAGAAGACCACCCAGTTCTGCTTCTCATTCAGGCTACGCAACGCTACTCTAAAGCCACCATATATATTTACTTTTCATGTGCAGTAAGGTCTTCTTATTGAAAGTGTTCCAGTTAACCACTGGACTTTTGAAGGATGCTAGACTATTGCCCCTAAAATTTTTTTTCTAAGACGTAAGCAATTACAGAGGTACTCGTAATTATACAGCACATGTACTCATGCATAATTAAAGGGAAAATGTGCTGTGCCCCTTTAAACATACTAGTAGCCTCTTACCACACTAGATCCGTGTTCACAAACCTTTCGTAACACTACAAGGCCCTCTTTGATTAGGAAAAAAAGGTTTCAATATGGGAAAAGGCAAGGGTATGTTTCATAAACTCGCCTTATTACGTTTAAACGCAGCCTTGCAGAAGTTCACCTCATCATAATAAAGAATGAGCTAAGGACCAAGGCTATCAGCTTTTCCTAGCTAATTGCTTATACCAATAAAATAAATGCCGGAACGCATGCCCATGCAAGTTGTGGACAGAATGTCTCGTGTAACCGCACAGTATGCTTCTTTTTGTTTATGAATGCCTCACCCTAATAGCACCGGCCACTTGCAGGAGCGCTCTGCCAAGGCGGTGCACGGAGGCAAGTGAGGCGGTCTATGAAAGACTTGAACAGCTGTGATGCTGCAATCGGGTTTTTTCTACCGCTGTTTATGTGTGTTTGCACGAGAAAGCGTAAAATGACCATTCTTGCCAAGCCCGACCACCACTGCAGATCAAATAAAAAAAGTTGCTGCGACGGAAAGTTTAACAAAAGAAAAAAGTGCTCATGCCAGTGACCTGATTTCTGAACAGTATATGCCACATAAACGGCAGCAAAGAAACCATTGCGACTTTCCATTGAGTGCTGCAAAACAAACCATATACTTGAAGTGGCTGAGTGGCATGACTCTGCTCCAGTGTCGCAAGCCAATGTCTCATTGCAAGGTTCACAAACAACATTTATCGCGGTAAGCATCAATGGCCATTGCTGCTTCTGTGGCTCCAGCTACTGTTGCCTTCCTGGTACTAGCATCGGCGGCCGTGCAGTAAAGTCAGGCAATGTTGGGCAAGGTAACTATACCAGGAGCCCCCATTTTTTCATGAGGGCAATTTGAAGCGCAATAACACCATGCGGATCACTCAAACATGATCTTATTTCAAAGTCAGTATTTCCTTGGCACCGAAGTAGCACTACGACGTCTGTGGACTGCTACTTCAGCAATCTACGCCAACTTTATATTTACCCTTAACGTCTCTCTAATGTCTGGGGAGACCACTGTTGTGAATGTAGCCTTGTGGGTGCACAGCCATGGTATGCTTGTGCATATATTCCCTCTAGTCTGGACATGTTCTAAGGCCGCCCCAGTTGCCAATTACGCCTGCACTTATGGGGCTACTAACAGTGTCGTCTCCTGGCGTACACCGAGCCAAACGATTGCTCAACAATACCATCATCTTCATGATGGCATGGCGGCTGAAGCACCTTTGGGGCGCCCCAGTCAAATGCGCGACAACCACTCATATGGTGCTCTTAGCATCGTACGGTGCCATGCCATTGCACGGAGTACAACATGCGAGCAGCCAGCTGCAAATGTGATAAAAGCATAGCTATTACAGCAGTGCAACTGTGAAAAGAGTTTTGTACTTCTAGTTATTCTTACTTAGATCATTATATTTTACAAAGCAGTGCATCATGAAAGAGCTTATCCCCATTTGCACCCATGTGTGTCACGCAGGATGGCTTTTTACAAAATTTGACGCTGCCAGCATCACACCAAGAACAACAAGAGTGGCCTACGCAATGCCAAGTGCATGGCCAAATATGACGTAAAAATAAAACTGGTCACGTTTAACACCAAACGCAGAGACAAGTATCTGCAAAGAGAGGTGCCTCTTTCTGCAGTGATACAAATTGACGACAGGTACAGCCACAGCACCAACTCAGCGGATGCTCTGCGGCTACTTCGCGGCCCCAGGTCAACAAGGCAAACATTCCTGCGTTACTTCAGCGAAGACGTGACCCCTAGTGAAGCAAGGAGACTGCATGAGAGCAAGCTCTCTATGGAAAATGATGACCCTGCAAAGCTGGCCAATGCGGCTTTAAATCCGTCTCGAAGAACAGTCTACCACTGGCACAGCGTTTGGAGGGAGGCCGGTTTCGATGGTACTCACATCGACCCTTTGCTGAAACTGGAGGAAAAGGCTTCTTTGTATGCAGCTCAAGGTATGTCTAAAACTTGTGGGAGATTCTCTCCTCTACGTAAACATTATTCATAAGCACTCATTATTCATAAGCACTCACTTATGTGAATGGCACTTGACCATTCACATAAGTGTGAATGGTCAAGTTGTAGCTGTGACAAATAACAGAAACATTCAGCACAAAGCCCTCATCTACTTGTGATTCATGCCAGTGGCTTGGTTGTTTGTTGCACCAGCCAGTCAGAGCATACATTTACCATTATTTGGTTGGGAAGTAAGAAATTTTGATCTGTCACTTCGAAAACCCACAACATTTTAAGATTTTACGTTCCTGTGAAATCAGAAACATCAAATACTGGAGTAACCTTGAGTATGGCAAACTTAAGCCCAAGAGGTACTCAGGTGGTCGGAGTTTCAAGTGGGAAAACCAGAAAACCAGATCAGATTGATAGGAAAACCAAAATGATGAAAAAGGAAGAAGGGAAGAAGAACAATATACATGACCAGATCAAAAAAAATCACGAAAACGCTATCTATTTTTTTAAAGTGCCACTGACATATTTTTAAAAGGTTTTTTGTTTCAAGGCATAAGTTGGCAATCAAGAACAACTGACACGTTGCATGAGCATCAATTCACAGAGAACCAGCATTAATGAAGCTCGCGAGTCAGACCATGGGAACAAATTGTGAAATAGAAAAACATGAAAAAAAAAGAGATGAGATGCCTCATACTGACCGGCCTTCGTTTCCATGTAAGTATTTATCTTTGTCAAAGACATTTTTCCTTCTTGGCTGTTAGTTGAAAGGATTGGTTGTAAATGTCATCAAAGAAAGTGTTGAAATTTCGGAAAGCATGAAAGCAGCAGCAACCAGAGCTGAACAGAGTGTCAGCCCACACAGGTCCATCTAGAGAAGCCATTTAAACTTGGGAGAAAACAAAAAAAAGACAAAAAACGTAAAGTGCAAAATTGGGACAAAAGGAAGACGATACAATAATGGGCGCTGACTTCCAACTGAAATTTTAATCGACAAAATCAAGGATACGGCAGATACGAAAAAATGGTTAGATTACGAATGTTCAGTCATGTGCGTCACATCAAATTCATTTTTTTTCAAACAGATTAAGTAGCGGAGTGCTCACACATCTATGGCCCTTTGGTGAATGGCAAAAGCCTCAAATATCTCCCGTGCGAGCCTTTGACAACAGAATTTTAGGACTGTAACGTCCGACAGATAGAGGCATGCTGCACCCATGCCTAGCACGTGTGACTAAATTACTACAAAAACCAATTTTTACATCAATTAACATGTTTGCGAGGTCTATAACTGATGCACCGCCCAGTCTGTGCCACAGACACACAGCCGCACGAACTCTGAATTATGACATATGTTGATCACTGGGTGAATGGCTTGATATATTTCTGTTAACAGCTTGCTCCGCTTCCTTCCTGTTCGTTCGCATGGCGGCACATTCCTCCTAGCTTGGTGGAACCGATTGCTCTTACTGTTCAGGAAGATGGTCAGGTGTTTTAAAACCTATCTTATTCTGGTCATGGCGCCATATCATTGAAGACGGAGAAGTAGAGCCGAAACAGAGAACATCTTATCTGACAGATACGAAACTACCAAAAAAAGCTAGCAGATCCCATGTACTTTGGGAAGTTAACATTATGTGAAGCATGCGGAGGGAAGGTGGCCGTGTTGTAAATTTTTTTTCAGCGACATGTTACGAAATGATAGCTAAATATATGACTGTACAAATGTTGCAGGAACAGATGCTTATTGAACAGTGCAGATGTTTCTATAATCAGTTGTTCGCACTGCACAATGAAGCCATCAGAAAATGAGCACTAGCAACACCAGAAGCGATAAGCTGATATGAAGGGTTTGTGCTTGCAAGGATGGTAGCCCTGGACACTGGTAAATACTTCTTCTTCTGCGCTTGGCACCTAACTACAATGGACGTTTACACAACATAAAGGTTGTAGCATAGGAGTAATATGCAATCTTTATGAGATTGCATAGCCAGCACTAGAACCACAATTGACGTTTTACGAGCATTACGGTCTATTTGGAAAAATAGTTCCGAGATCTAGCATGGCTCTGTGGTAGAATTCTTGATTGCCTCGAATTATGCTTGGGTTCAACTCCTGCTGGCACCCTGTTAGAATAATATGTGGAGTTTAACGTCCCAAAACCAGTATATCTTTATGAGAGACGCTTGTAAGTGGAGGGCTCCGCAAATTCCAACCACCCTGGGGTTCTTTAACGTGCACCCTAATCTGAGCACATGAGCCTACACATTTTTGCTGGCATCGAAAATGCAGCCGCCGCTGCCAGATTTCGATTTCGCGACATGCAAGTCATCAGCCGAGTACCTTAGCTACTAGACCACCACGGCGGGGCCCTGCTGGCACCCTTGACATCTTTCTTTGTGTTTGTCGAGTCAACGCTGCCGCTGTCAGTTTTGTCTTAAAGAGGCCCTGCAACACTTTTTGAGCATGGCCAGAAAATGTTGCCGATTGGTAGAAGAGGCCTCCCGAGAACACGCGAGCCAATATTATAATGCAGCACGTGGCTTGGAATATGCAATAAATAAAGGATCAAAGTCAGCTAAAAATTACTTTCTCTCGTTTCAACAAATGACGGAGGAAGCTGAAAAATCATTCAACAGGCCATCTATCCAGCCATTCGCTATTTTAACATGGCGCGCTCGGTCCTTTGAGGGATCGCCGCGAGAGGCCGCAACTTGTTCCCCGCGTGCGCTCGCTATCACACAGAAAAGGCCACTTATTCAAAGCGGAAAAAAAAACAAGAAAAAGTTTCAATGACAAAAGGCACGTGTGACGTATTTTTTTTTTGCCCATGCCATACCCCCCCGGGCTTAGCTCCCAGAGCTTTTGCCGGGATGAGAGCAGAGCGAATGCGAATGCAGGCATGACAAATCTTTTCCAGTCCGCTCAGACTGGACGTATTCTTAAAATTTTTTGCAGCGTTGAATTCGTGAGGCAATAAGCCTCACGAATTTAGTGAATCTATTCCATGCTTACTTAAAAAGGTGTTTCTGGTCCTTTAACGTTCACGCGTCACAATGGCCCATGTGTGTTCTCGTCGTAAATGGGTAGATACCAGTGTCAAATAGCTGTGGCACATACGCACCCGCAGGTATGTGCCACTGTTTAACTGTTTACCATGAAGTGTTTAACAATGTATGTATTGTTATTTGTGTTTTGACCAGCGTGTCATAATAATCAGACCCTCTCATACAAATTTAGGTTCCCATGAAGTTAAGGAGATTATCACGAGAGCACCCAGACGTAAGCGGCTAGATAGATAGATAGACAGACAGATAGATAGATAGATAG
>WOVY01006955.1:0-17807 GCA_013436015.1 Rhipicephalus annulatus
TAGGAGTAGTGATGATCCTCTTCCTTCCAAATAAAATAATCCACATAGATTCATTTCCCAGCGCTTATACACTGCATGGCATCATTGGTGGTATACAAATGAGTGTACACTGAAGGATTACATCGACTAAGTACATGATTACTGCATCCATGGCTTTACTTCTTGTACTACAAAGGAATGCAAACACAGTTACCATTGGCGACCATGGATGCTGTGATTTCTGGCATGCCAATGTAGAGGCACGCAGGCACTTAACACGCATGTTAAAAACTTCAGCTCAAAATTATTTGCCCACTAACCACTACAGCAGCTTTTAAATTAGTGTCATAGTTTGATATCTTCCATGCAAAATTTAAATAATTTCGAATGCAAGCAAAGGAACTGCTGAATAATGCACTGCTAAGAAGTTAAGCAGCAGCTGCTCCTGACATCACAATGTGCTCTTTCTGCTGTTGTAAGCTTTGAGCAGGAGAACAGTCACTGGAAGTCCCTTTATACTTGTTGGTCTTCTGTGCTCTGTTCTTGATGCACTGTACATGACCGTGGAGCACCGAACCCCTTGTTACTGCTGGAACTTAGAAAAGTACAGATCATTGTTACAACCATGCTACATGCAAGAGTGTATAGTTGTCAATTATGTGCTCATATTTACAGATATTGTATTTTCAGAAGCCAATGACAAGCCTCAACACACACACACACACACAGTGAAGGCTGAAAATATATTTATTATGATACAAGAGCAAAACCACAATGTTATAGATGTAGGCATGAAACTTCTCACAGGCATAAAAAGCCAATAGAGTATCTTTTATTTCGACTTTACACTAGGTGCGAGAAGTACACCACAAATAAGTTCACTAAGAAACACAAGTTAGACTGCATTACAAACACAACAGGCAATGTTGATAAGTTTAAGGCTGTCTAACATAGCCCGCTCACCATACCACGTATAGGAGCAAATGGGCAGTCTAGAAGACACAAAGAACTTGTGGATTATGAGTGTGTTTGTTACTGACATCTATTATTCTAAATGAAGAAAACCTTTCAAAAATGCACTTCATCAGGGGAAATTATCATACGCAACAAACACAACGGGCTCCTACAGGTGCCACCAACACTCACCATTATTGTTGATACCAGTGTCTTGCCGGATGGATATGCTGTGTCCTGCACAGAACACCAAAGGAGCGCTCCATGACCTGGATTGCATGTGTGCTAGCTGCATCGCTCTGCTGCTGAAATAGGCTAGCCACAGACAGAGAAACGAGAAGCCATGGCTTTGAAACACACTGAACGTCACCTTTAGAGATCAACAATGCATAATTAGGTCAGATACAATTTGTAGAAAAATATATATCACTATGCAATCGTGGTGAACATGTTCGGCTGAAACACAAGCAACAGCACTGAGAGAGAAAAAGCCACATAAGGTAAAAGATGCAGTTACTGGCCCTATGTCATCTGAGGCTTCTTCAATAGGTCTTTCTCCTTGCAAGTTGTGAACAGCCAGGCAATTTTCACCCACTTGCTATTTCCTTCCAGAGCACTTGATCCACAGAGGGAGTCACAAGCTCGAGAGCTCAATAAGGAATCAAAGTATTTGGGCTCGTTTCAAAGCACAAGCTTTTGAGTGTCAGATTATTGGAGTTTCATTCATAAGCTGCAGGCTTTCAGCTATCAACAATCTCAATTATCTTGCAACTTAGTTCTATAAATGTTGAATAAGAATTATGTGTAAGAATATTACAGGTATCCACTGAAAGCAGCCATGCTTGGGTTTTTCAATTTGTGCACAGTAAGTGGTGTTCACGTAATCGTATGTATTAAAGAAAAACTAACCTTGCAGCCAGTCGTTAGGCAGTTTTGTGCCCTCGAAGCTCCCAAGCAGATTGCAGTCCTTCCAGATGAGGCTGCCATGCATGCTTCCACGCCACATCCGCTGAATGATAACAGTCCGAGCAGTGACATAGGCTTGCACAGTTAGAGAGAACGTGTCCTTCCTATTTTTGTACAGGTGCTCCAAAAATGATGAGGATTGATGTGCCAGAATGTGCAACCGATGCATCACAGAACCTTAACAAATCAATCTCTGCGATCTGTGAAGAGCCAAAAACGAGATATTTAAAAACAATAATTAAAAGCACTCACTTCTAATACTTATTTGAGGAAGCTATCACTTCGTTAAAGTGACCAAAATTTGCTATAATCACTTTGAAATAAACTGAAGCCTCATATAAAATTTACGTACCGCAATATATATGTCCTACTGAAGTATAGTACTACCACAGTGGTAATCGTTAATAGAACTAATTTTCCAAAATAACATAAATTTTTTAAGTTGCGACCTGGCTCCTGAAAAATAAATTCACATTAACTTTCCAACTATCAAACATGGTAAATCGACTGGCCTAACCAACCTCATAATCAAACAAGAGCTCACTTGTATCAAATCACAAAAAACTTTTTATGTATTTGCTCCATAATATATGTATGTATATAACAGTAGTAGTAAATTTTTCATGCTTCAACTTACCATAGAGAAACATTACATCTGATGGGCTTAAAAACTTGCACACGTTATAGAACTGCGTGAAATATAGTACCGGTGAAATTTAGTTCTGCAAGGTGAACTCACCGATGGCAGCATTTAGTAGCCGTCGGTGTCATAAGGAACCAAGTACGGCCAACAGGCAAAGAGCATCTGCAAGACTGGAAGCTGCCAATGACAGCAATGAAGGGCTGGCCAGGCGTGCACGTTCATTGATAAACTGTAAGAACTGGCCATGACCGGCTGTTGTCAAGGCTCTAGTGCCGTGTAAAACGATGGCCAGACGAACTCGGAAACCTGTAATTAGGCGATATTGGCCTACAACTTCATCCAAAGCAAGGCGCCGGTGAAATCTTTGCATTTTGGGGGGGGGGCTGGAGGGAAGCTTGACGTTCACGGGCTCTCGCTGCCACATAGAACTCTCATTTTTTTACCGAAGAACAGTCTAGGTGCGCTCCCAAAGTAACACGATCCACAACAGAATGTAGCATCTCGCAATTTTGGTTGATCACATCACAGCGCTAGGACTATGGTTATCACAAAAAGGAGAAGTGACGACTTAAACAAAAGCGCCAAGCTGCCCCACCACGACTTCGCAGGGCAAAACAGTTATCAACGCTATCTTTCAATTTTCGGTCACACGAGCACAGCTTGTTCACAAGTCTTGAAACGTCAACACAGCACCACTGTTTCACAACGAACATCGTTTCACTCCCGAACAGTACATTGCTCTCAAGTAAATAGAAGCGTACGGGCTAACTAGTGGCGAAGCAAGCACCGAGCGCGTAGTTCATACGTTTCCGTACGTACTTGGGGTCACTCAAGTAACGTGTCAAAACGCTGTCCATCCGAAATGTCGCACAGCACCAAACTGAGAGACTGGAAAGTCAAGCGAACGAACTGTTACCGGCACACAAACACACATTGCAGGCTTCTCAAGTGCTAGTTGCCGTCGGTACATCGACGCCGATCCCCGCTTGATAACCACACCGACGCACAGGCTTCGCTGCGCTTCACCGTACACCATTGCACTGCCACAGCTTTCCGCACTGCTTACACGCACCGAAAGAGCTGCTGTAATCACAACACATCCGGTCAAACGCTGAAGTAACTCGTGCGAGAAGCGTTTGCTGAAAGTCGCACCGACCGATATGCTGTTTACGACGCCATGTTGTTTTCGACAACTGCGCAGCACATAAGATGATAAGAGAGCTCTTAGAAAGTACTTGCACTATTTTCACGGCGTGACAAAATTTTCTCTTATGTGCGAGGGGGGTGATATGACAAACAGGACAGGCGTGCCAGATGAAAGAAGTGTTTTGGCAACGTCACGGAGTGAGCTGATGTAGAGGGTATTGCTTCACAACCAATCACAAGCTGTGCCTGTCGGCCAAGTCGTCGTCTGCTCGCGTTTTCGTCTGCTTCGATCAGAGCATGCGACAGGGGATTCGCCTTCGCAACGCTATTATTCTCAGGTCAAGTGGTCGCTCCGTCGCACAAAATACATGTCAGTGGCTCGCCCTACCTTTGAAAGATGTTCGTGCGCCAAGTTAAATGGCTGGTAATTGACGCAGGGATGAATTCAGCCAAGGTTTGCTCCAGAATTGTGAGGGTTTGCATATTTTCGGTGTCACACAAAGTTACTAGGGTCATTTCATTCCGATTGCTTGCCATAATATCACGGTCCATATCGGTGTCTGAACAGTGATAGTGAAGATGCATGATTTGTTTGTAGTTGCATGCGTAATCACGCGCACCCCTAATACGCTTTGGTTTACAAAGTACGCTTTGTTCCAGATCGTCCCAAAGTGTATCGACAGCTGTATTTCAGAGATCGCAATCATTGGACAGTTAGAGCCAATGAAAGTACACTAGAGCACAAACTTTAGGAACCACTCACTGAAAACTTCCTCTCATTTTTATTTCCAATAGCGTGCAAAGAATGTGCTCCCATTAACCTCTTTGGTGGTAATTTCCACCAATGAGGCAAGGATCTCGAGTCGCACTTTTAATTGGAGGAGATGGGGCGCAACACAACAACATAACAAATAAGGTTGATCCTATGCCATGTCGCGTTCGAATGCACCAACCATTCACGTATCACATTGGTTTTCATCCAACCACAAATCTTTACATGTGTAGTTTTATGCGATTGACGCCCAATAGAATTCTTTAATTACTGCGACTTCAAACTTATTAGACGATGGTGGTTTGTCAACACCATCCACTGCGTACAAGGGAAACAACACGCGAAGCTCAAAGCACCGAAAGAAATAAAAACGCACCAGCAGTCATCAGGCAGCCCTTGATGGGCGTGAATTAACTCAAAACCAGCCAGGGCACCAAAGTATACCGCTGCGGCAGCAGGTTCTAAGTAGCCACATTGTTCCTAAGAGTGGTCCGGACCACTCTTAGGATTTTCTCTCAGCCATGCTGTTTTTACGCACAATTTTGGTTCGTGAATCCACTTACGAGCACTTTTGGTGACGTAAGCAAATATAGCAACTGCATCACCATTGCTGACATGTTCCCGGGCAGTCACAGCGCGCTTTATTTGCAGTGGCCGATGTGAGAACTATGGCCTCTTACGACGTTTTTTCGTTTCGTGAATCGACTTACGCAAGAAAATTTCTCTTGCGCAAAAATGTTTTCGTAAGTGAGTTTTGTGAATCTGGGTCCGGATTTCGTGTCATGCAGCCCGCACGCATTGCCGTCGGTGGAATCAGCTGAAGCCTCCCCGCCCAAGGGACTGATTACGACACGAGCCCGCGTGAGCAGCAAGAACGAGATTAAGGGCACTGCCATGTCGCCGGTTCTACCCATTTCGAGAACCTCTCAGCAATTTCATGTCACCTTAATCGATAGAATAACATTAAACACACGCGAACAAAAAGATAAGAAACCTGGCTTCAAACAGCGTGGTCAACATGCTAACAACAGGATCAGCAGCATGCGCGTTTGTGCCGAATGCGCTGCCGAGATGGCTGACCCTGCTCGCCGTAGCGCCATCTAAGGCAGCGATAAAGCTGCTAGATAACTGATAACAGCCCGAACATTATCTGGACGTGGTGGGATTGCGCTCTTCAATGCATTGCGGGGAGAGTGCCAGCCCCTGTATATTCGTACACCGTGTTGTGTCTACATGTGTCCGTCCGCATATACATATGTTTGTGTACAAACACACACACACACACACATACACACACATATGTATATATATATATATATATATATATATATATATATATATTGTCACGTTAAAAAGACAGGAGACGTTTTTAAGGCGTCCTCACAAAAGTCCGAAGAGCGGTCGGCTCAGCGCAGCCAAAAAAACAGAACAATGGCACGAGGGGAACTGCCACTTCGTCTGCCTCTTTTGCGCTGGCAGATCAAGCGCGCGGCACTGCCCCTCCTCCCTGAAGAGCATCGCCTCGATGCTAAACGAAGCGTGTATCGTAAAAAAAAAGACATTGTCACAGTGTGTGGTACGGTTTTAACCGCACCACGTGCACAATCTCGGGTCGTAGCTGTCGGCGTCGGGGTGGTTGGCTTCCGTCCGGAAGGACTTCGTAATTGACGTCGCTCACTTGTCGTAGCACTTTGTACGGGCCAAAATACCGACTGAGAAGCTTCTCAGAGAGACCTTTGCAGCGCACAGGGGTCCAAACTAACACCTGGTCACCTGGTTTATAATCGACTTGTCTGTGGCAGCGGTTGTAGCGCTGTGCATCGACGCCTTGTTGTTTCTTGATGTTTACGCGGGCTAGTTGACGTGCTTCCTCGGCTCGTTGCACGAAACACTCAGCATCTTCGTCGAGATCCTCGATGTTGTCAATGTCGCATGGGAGCATTGCGTCCAACATCGTCTGAACGTCCCGACCGTATAGAAGACGAAACGGAGTGAATCGTGTGGTCTCTTGCGTAGCGGTATTATACGCGAATGTTACGTAAGGCAGTATTTCATCCCACGTCTTGTGCTGTACGTCTATGTACATAGACAGCATATCAGTCATCGTTTTGTTAAGCCGCTCGGTCAGTCCATTTGTCTGAGGGTGATACGCTGTTGTCTTGCGATGCGTGGAGTAACTTAACTGAAAAACTTGTTCAAGGAGCCTTGCTGTAAACGCTGTTCCTCGGTCTGTGATGACACAGGATGGAGCACCGTGGCGTAATACAATTCTCTCGATGAAAAACTGAGCAACTTCACAAGCCGTGCTTTTAGGAAGCGCCTTAGTTTCAGCATAGCGGGTTAGATAATCTGTAGCGACGATTATCCACTTGTTGCCGGAAGATGACAAGGGAAACGGACCCAGGAGGTCCATGCCGACTTGATCGAAGGGTGTTCTGGGTGGCTCGATAGGGTGAAGTAATCCCGCAGGCTTAACAGATGGGGATTTTCGGCGCTGGCATTCGCGGCAGGCTTGAACGTACTGTTTAACGCAAGCGGCAAGTTTCGGCCAGTAGTAAGACTTTCGTACCCTAGCGATGGTTCGGGTGATGCCCAGATGGCCCGATGGAGGCTCGTTGTGGCAGGCAAATAGAATTTCCTCACGCAGCTCTGCGGGGACGACCAACAGGTAAGTTTTGTTGCTGGCGGCTGCGTTCTTCTTGTACAACACGCCCTGTCGTAAGCAGAAGGATGACAATCCGCGAGTTATATGCTGGGGCAGTGATACGTTGCGGCCCTCTAGATGTTCAATGATAGGTCGCAATTGAGCATCTGCTCGCTGCCGTAAAGCCAAGTCTGTTACGCTTACGGAGCCAAGGAAAGGGCAGTCCTCTTCGAAGCTCTGAGCGGCAGGCTCAACTGGCGCGCGTGACAACGTGTCCGCATCTTCGTGTGCACGACCGGACTTGTACACGATAGTGACGTCGTACTCCTGCAGACGTAGGCTCCACCTTGCCAGTCGTCCGGAGGGGTCTCTGAGGTTCGCAAGCCAGCACAGCGAGTGATGATCCGTCACTACTCTGAATGGACGGCCGTAAAGGTAAGGTCGAAACTTAGCAATTGCCCACACGACAGCAAGGCACTCCTTCTCCGTGGTACTGTAGTTTGACTCCGGGCGTGTTAGGGTTCGGCTTGCGTAGGCGATAACCTTTTCAATTCCCTCCTGCCGTTGGACGAGTACCGCGCCCAGACCGACGTTACTGGCGTCGGTATGAATTTCTGTTTCGGCTTCCTCGTCGAAATGTCCAAGAACAGGTGGTGATGCCAGGCGAAGCCGAAGCTCTGTGAATGCTGATTCTTGTTCAGCACTCCAAACGAACGGCGTATCGTCTCTAGTGAGTCTAGTTAATGGTTCGGCAATTTTCGAAAAATTGCCTATAAAGCGCCGGTAGTACGCGCATAGACCAAGAAACCGCCGCACACTTTTCTTATCGGCAGGAGTCGGGAAGGCTGCGACAGCGGCGGTTTTCTCAGGGTCAGGACGGACGCCTTCTGCGCTTACGACATGTCCAAGGAACTTTAGTTCTTCGTAACCGAAATGGCATTTTTGCGGCTTTAACGTAAGGTTAGCCGTCCGAATCGCCTCAAGTACCTGTCGTAGTCGCTTCAGATGTTCGGAGAAGCTGGTTGAAAACACGACCACATCATCCAAGTACACAAGGCAGCTTTGCCATTTTAAGTCAGTCAACACAGTGTCCATCATGCGTTGGAAGGTAGCTGGCGCAGAGCAGAGTCCGAACGGTAGCACCCGAAATTCGTAGAGGCCATCCGGCGTGACAAAGGCGGTTTTTTCACGGTCGCGCTCATCAACCTCAATTTGCCAGTAGCCACTCTTTAAATCCAGGGAAGAAAAATACTTCGCTCGTCGTAGTCGGTCAAGCGAGTCATCAATACGCGGCAGCGGATAAACATCTTTTTTTGTGACGTTGTTGAGCTTTCTGTAATCTACACAGAAGCGAAGCGTACCGTCCTTCTTCTTAACCAGAACGACCGGTGAGGACCAGGGACTGTTCGAAGGCTGGATAACGCCGTCGTCGATCATTTCTTTCACTTGCTGCTTGATAGCTGCGCGTTCTGTCGGCGAGACGCGGTATGGCTGTTGGTGAATAGGTCTTGCGTCGTCGTAAGTGATTATCCTGTGCTGTGTAATTGGCGTCTGACTCACTTTAGACGACTGAGCAAAGCACGCCCTGAATTCAAACAATAGCTCTCGCAAGGCCCTCTGGTTCTCTTCCGGCAGTGCACTGTTCATGTCAACATCTATTACGGTTTGTCCATCGCGGCTACTGTCTTCACAGGCAAAACACTCAATGACGTCCTCCAAGGCTTCAGCGTAGGCGACCGCAGTGCCCCGGAAAAGGTGACGATGCTCATTGGTGAAATTTGTAATCATGACCTCGGCTGTACCGTTCCGAATGTCAATGATGCCTCGTGCCACAGAAATTCCAAGCGCCAGCAGCAGGGAGACGTTGCACTCTGCCACTGTTTCACCGTCACTGGTTCCTTCGGAAGTCACCTGAATTAGGATACTTGCACGAGGTGGTATTGTGACACTGTCGTCGGAAACACGGAGGGCGGTTGTACGGCGGTTGGAGTCCCTTGACGTAGCGTTGACTGTCGAAAAGGAAATGCAGCGTCGCCGTAGGTCGATTACGGCGCCATATTCCCGAAGAAAATCGAGGCCGAGAATTAATTCGCGGGAGCAGTCACGTAGCACGATGGAGCTGACCAAAAACGTGCAGCCTCGTATTTGTAGCCTGGACGTGCACAAACCAACCGGCGTTACAACATGTCCGCCAGCTGTACGTACATGCGATCCTGTCCAAGGCATTATCACTTTCTTCAAGGTACGTGCCAATTGTCCGCTAATAATCGAGTAGTCAGCACCAGTGTCTATTAAGGCAGTTAAATTGCGACCGTCGAGCATCACAGGTATGTCCATTGAAAAGTCGCTCAGCTGGGATACAGGCGCCGGCGTAGTCGAATTTCCGTTGGTCCGATGTCGCGTCGATTGGAGGGCGAGGTCTTCATCACGTCGAGAATCAGCGGCCTCGCCTCGAAAGGTCGCTGGCGTTAGTTTTCCAGGCGGGGGCTCGGAGACCGTCCTTGCGGCCTTCGATTTCCGTTGCCTGAATAAGACGACGACCGCGGTGACGGTGAGCGCGACTGACGCCTGAGTGGGACGTTCTGCCGAGCGATAAAATCTTCAATTTCTGGTGGTCTCTGTCCAAACCGGGGGCGGGGTGAATTGGCAGGAAAACCCTGCATCCCAAGTCGGCGGTACTGGCAGTCTCGGTAGAGGTGACCCGCTTCACCGCAGTGGTAGCAAAGCGGTCGTCGGTCGGGCATGCGCCATATGTCGGATTTACGCATGACGGGTCGAGTGTCTGCAAAATAAGGGACCACCTGTGCGGACTGCAGTGTGGCGTACGGGGTTGCGGCTGGTAGTGGGACTGGTGCAGGTGCGTTGTGTTCGAACGTGTCGGTATAAGTGGTGCGCTGGAAACCACTCACTGGGGATGGTGTCGTGGACGACGGAACGGTGCGTCTCAATACGTCTGCGTAGGTCACCCCTAGAGGTTCACTTGAAGTTGCGAACGCCTGAAGTGGTGCAGCAACCTGCGTTGGTGTCTCGCGACGAGGTGTGCCGAGCGCATGCTGAACTTCGTCACGTATGATGGTGGCGATGCAATTCGTGGAAGGCTGCTGCTGCGCCTGGTTCAGCTGTTGCAGCTGTTGCAGCTCGTCGCGAACAACCGAACGTATCAGCTCGCGAAGCGCTCCCACGTCGGTCGGGAACGAGCCTAGCCCGGTGGTATAGGTAGCATTCACTTGCCGATCGTACTGGTTCCGCTGCTGCAGCGCCTTTTCCATGGCGACGGCTTCAGTGAGGAACTCCGCAACCGTTCTAGGCGGACTACGAATGAGTCCAGCGAAGAGCTGCTCTTTCACACCTCGCATCAAGTGTCGCAGCTTCTTGTCTTCCGGCATGGTTGGATCGGCGCGAGTGAACAGATGAACCATATCCTCCACGTATGTAGCCACACCTTCATTAGGCATCTGCATGCGGGACTGGAGGGCCCTTTCAGCGCGCTCTCGACGATCGAGACTCGAGTACGTTTCGCGGAGCCTGTGACAGAACTCATGCCACGACGTTAGGAGGCCCTTGCGGTTCTGGAACCATGTGCGAGCACCATCCAGAAGACTAAAGTACACATTCTTGAGCTTCGCTACTTCGTCCCACCCGTTGAAATCCGCTACGTACTCGTACTCAGCCAGCCAATCTTCCACATCTTCATAGAGGCCACCACGGAAGGGACTCGGAACACGTGGTTTTTGCAGCGTGTAATGAGTGGGGTGCAGCTGCGGGTGCAGCGGTTGGAGCAGCGGCGGCTCCAGCGGCAGGGGAAGCGGTGACAGCAACAGTATTCTCCATACCAGTCGACGTACTTGTACTGTGAGGCACAAACTCGGGGGACAGTCCTCGAATCCTCCGACTGAAACGGTGTACCGGCGTAAGCTCTGGGTTTTGGGTCACGTTCCGGCTGCTAGAAGGAGTCTGTTGCATAGGTGAGGTTACCCAGCACCTCCACCATTAAAATGTCACGTTAAAAAGACAGGAGACGTTTTTAAGGCGTCCTCACAAAAGTCCGAAGAGCGGTCGGCTCAGCGCAGCCAAAAAAAACAGAACAATGGCACGAGGGGAACTGCCACTTCGTCTGCCTCTTTTGCGCTGGCAGATCAAGCGCGCGGCAATATATATATATATATATATGTGTGTGTGTGTGTGTGTGTGTGTGTGTTGTGTGTGTGTGTGTGCACGCACGTTCTCTTGCGGAGTTGCTTCAATTCTCCTCTCAACGCAGTCAAATTATCGTAGGCCCTGATTTACCCGATTTCAAATATTTTTAATTGGACATGCACCTGAGCTTCACCCCACTGGAAAGGCTGGTGCTACAATCGGTGTGACGTAGTTTTGCGGATCACATGACTGAGTCGTCTACTCAAAGTTCGTGGAGCGTGATTGGAATGAGAGAGAGCAACGCCAGGGTGTGCTCAGCGGCGCTAAAGGTCTCAGCTATATAACCTATTATATATATAATGGGGAATTGAAAAGAGTTCAGAAAAAAAAAAGGAGACTCATTCCTTAGAAACAGGTTATGACATGCACCTGTGGGCAGTGGAATGTTTAGCTGTATAGCAAGGATATTTTCGAACAGCTCCCAAAGCTCCCGCGCATTAATGTTTGATTTTGCTGTGTAAAATGGTGATATACGGAGACCTAAGCTGATGGCACAGTACCAATATGTTTGTATAATGCAAGAAAACCCTGCTCATGACAAAAAATATTGCCCGCAGCTTCCCTCGCGGGAACACTGAGGAGGATGCGGAGCATATATTGGTTAACGGGGTGTTAAAGTGCGACTTACTTGGGTCGATGGCTAAATTGGTTAACGTGGTTGTAGGAGGGGGTGTTAAATGAGTGAACACGTACACACGTATGCGAAAGGGCGGCGCCGGTCGAAGGGACGTCGATCATTGTGTTTGTGGATTCGTTGGAATTCATTTCACCGCGACCTTGGACGTCGACGCGCCGTACAAACCAACGGACGAGCGGCAACTGAGCGAGCGAGCGCCGAGCTTGAGTATATATACAGCGCGACGGCGCATGCGCTGTCAGCTGTCGAATGTTCTCGAAGGAGAAGCGCGCGCGGCACAGATGGCGACGGCGCGACGGCGCATGCGCTGTCAGCTATCGAATGTTCTCGAAGGAGAAGCGCGCGCGGCACAGAAGGTGGGCGACGGCGCGACGGCGCATGCGCGCGCGTCAGCTGTCGAATGTTCGAGAAGCGGTGCGGACGGCGCACTACAAGGCGCGAGTATAAGATGCTTCCGCATCTAAAACGAGATACTAGGGAGTTTTAGAAAAACGCAGCGCGAGCCCTTGCGGTGCTGTCGCTGCCACTGCGCATGCGTCGTAACGCGAGTCGCTGTTCGCGGCCCGCGCGCAGAAAATCCGAAATTGCGTGTGGCGATCGTGGCCCGCCTGAAGCCCGCAAGCGCTGGTTTTGGAGCTATGGTTCCGCTGCGATCGTGCGTTGCGGTTCGCAGCAGGGCAAACGCTATTCTAAATCTCATATGGCACGCACTACGCCCGCAACGACCACAGCACTTGAAAACGGTATTCTAAAGCTCCCTATTGTTCCACGCAAGTATATGGACAAGGGAACATCGCCTTGTCCTATGCAACAATTTTTGTGCCGCTGTCCTAGTTTGAAGTCCAGAAGCTGTATACCAAACTGAAATAAATGCATTTGCAGTACACGGTGTTTCGTAATTATTCATTGCTATTATTTGCTCTGAATGCATATTTTAATAATGCCTTGCCAGCATACGCGCTTAAGCCTTTTCGGTTATGCCTTTTCAGATGATTATTTAAGGAGCTGGACATACTAGTACATATACTGATACTTTCGTCTTTGAGATATGCTGCAAGAATATTGGTGCTTCTAACATTGGCATACAGAAATTATCTGCTCTAATGTTTACCATATCATTTACATTGAAACGGTGTTAAATGCGACACCAGTGCGCACTCTAGCATTATTAGTGGCGGATATTCCAAAGTAGAGCGTAGTCTCCAGATTTAGACCCGCTTGACAAAACAGGAATTTAGTCGTAACATAGCTGTAATTTGCACTTGCAATCACGTATTCAATAGAAGAAATTTGCACCCCGTACTTGTAGAGATGGCCATTTTGGTTTGTTTATGTTCAAGTCCATGTCATATATTAAACGGTAATTGACTAATCTGTGCTTTAGTTTAAATTTGATCATTAAAATATTCTTTTCAGCGGCGGTTGCTGCGTTGCGTACGCAACTTTTTTATGATGGTTGAGTGAACTATTGGGATACGAAAGCAAGATGCATTGCTCATTGATGCACTTAACGTTCTTCGTACTTAGCGGGTCTTGATATTAACGCAGTGTGTTGCGTACGGCTGTAGCCCGATCACTTTGACGAAGGCAGTACAATGTTTTGCCGTGTGCCGTGTTCCACATGCATAGTGAGACGCATTTACCTTTATTTTCTCGATCTGAATGCTACTAAAACAATTGCACACACATTTAGAGTCTATTCCTTTATTCTTCAAAATTCAAAGTAGAACATGACTGACTACAGATAAATGAAATATTTGATTTATTGCTAAATACAATTCATTATAGAAAGTCACACAAAACAGCACATTACCACTCGCTTTCTTTTTTGAATGCAATATTGAGTACCTTAGAGATATAGTTATGTGTGTTGGACACATTAGCAGAAAGTGCATCCTAATTCACGCCTGAGGGGGTATTCGTTTAAACGAAAGATAAAAGAGGTACAAATACTGTAACGCTCTGACGGATAGGAAATATTGCGTGATTGCGCTCACCACGCGCGCGTGAAACAGTCGTTCTGAAACGGTGCAACCACTGCGCGCGATTAGGTCACAGTGGCTGTTGTTTTATAGCAACGAATATGTATAAACGTAGCCGTTTACCTGAAAGTAAAAATAAATAATCTTCGGCTCCACAAATTGCGTGCATCGCAACGACTATAATGTGAAACATCTGTGCATAGAGTATTTTTGAAATATTAGGGCGTGCATAAGATGCTCTGCATTTGTCATTTGTCTAGCCCTAGTCACCTAATGGCTCCCTTTAATTTGAGACTGTATAATTTTTTAGAGGCTTCCTGTGATGGCACCTCATTGAGCGCTGGACTGTAAACCTGCGACTCGCGAGCAGCGTGCCAAGGAATCCCTCATACTGCGCCAGTCAAGCGATTGCAATACACGACTACTGCTAACCCTCGCCGTCAATAATACCGCAAAATCAATCTGTATGGGAAGCTCTCCTCATGACCTATCCCGACTTATATAGGTTTCTAGCCTCCACCTAATAATATTAATTAATTGGTGGGGTAAAACGCCCCTAATCTACTGCATAATTAAAAGAGACAAAGGTAAAGGAGGGCTCCGGAGATTTCGACAACCTGGGGTTCTTTAACGTGCACTTAAATCTATAAGCACACGGGCCTCAAGCATTTTCGACCATCGAAAATGCAGCAGCCGCGCGGGCCAGGATTGAATCCCGTGACCCCTGGGGTAAGCAGCCGAGTGCTCTACATCTTTAGACACCGTGCGGGGGGTAGCCTCAGCTTAAAACAAAAACAAACAAACAAACAAACAAACGCGACTTTACTAACATCCCGCAGCATATAACTGTACAGTCCAAAAATACTTTAATGCAACGCGTACTTATTTGTGTTTTTCGATGCAAAGCACTTTTCACTGATTATATAGTTGTTACATGTGTTATTGCTCAGCGTTTAACCACGCTTGAATTTATCGGAACATTGTCCACCTCCCCGCGCTTGTTGATTTTTTTTACTGCGACAGCTGTATCCGAAAATAATCGGAGTATGTGCAGTAACTAATAAAAATATAAACAAATTGCCAGATCAAATTTGATTTTGTAAGGAGTGCTATGTGTCAATACACTGAAAACTCTTCAAACAGACCCTGAACACTTTACGTTTTCTGGCACCGACGGTGAAATGACGCCACTCTGCTTGGCCGTTTGCGACTAATAAGTAGCTTTCACGAAGCCATTCAATCCTGGGACGTATGAAGGCAGTGACTGATGGTAGAGGTTGATGAAGAAGACGTGAGAATGGCGCAGACATGGCGTATGAGCCAGGTCACGTATCCCATTCATGATAGCCGAAATGACTGACAGCACTCCTTGTGAGAACTGAGGTAGCAGCTAGGAGACATTACAGGACATCTTCAGCGGCTATCCTCGCTACAATGCGCAGAGAAAATCACTCACAGTTGCTCTAGCTCGCATAGATCAGAGACCGACGACGACGGCAGAGACCTTTCTAATATGTCAACCTTCGAGGTCATTGTGCGTATAAAGGTGACGAAGGCACTGCTGAACGTCTTGAAGGTAACAGACTAGCACCTGTGGTCATCGACTGAACGCGTTATCACCAGTGCGAGTGTGTGTGACTTGGTGCGTGCATGGTCTACCCCGCCCACCGTATCTCTGTATCTTTAAAGCACTCCTATCCCTTTCCCCCTGTTGGTGGTAGCATATACAGGTTAACAACCCTGTCATTTCTTTCTTTCCCTTCCTCCTGAAAACAGTCAATGTTTATTACGTGTGTTTTATATCGCTATCTTGGAGGATTTGGATGACTCCACGGCAGGTGCCGCATTAATTGGAGTGCACTCATTTATTGGAGCTGTTCGCTCGAGAGGGTCAGTGACGGAACTTGAAACTTTCACCAATAAGATACTAACAATCAAGCAACAAAAATTTAATAACTAAAACAAATTACGCGTCGCACCACGATAATTTTCTCGCATTTCAACCGTATATACCTTTACGTATAAGCGGAACAGACAGTCTTCAAGAAAATGTTACATTGCCAAGTGCCATCAGCAATGCATGCTCCTGTGAACAGCCTGAACAAACAATACCGTGCTGCTTTCGTTCGCTTTGGAAACCGCAGCATTCTTCTTGTATTTCGAATGCATGGACTTATACTCGCATGGAGTTGCATCCCCGTATATTCACGTAGTAAAGACACAATATCTAGCATGGATGTTAACGTCGCCGCTTGTGCTGCATTCCGCACGAAATGCAACCACTTGTGCTATATATTCACATTTACAGCGAAATATGTTATTAGATCACAACTTGGGGTCTCGCGCAACGCCGTAGTTGTCCGCCCCCGCCGGTGTCCGTAACCACATCGCGTGAAAAAAAAAAAAAGGCAGCATATCCACGGGGTGAATGTTGGGGAGTGGGCGAAGCATCCGTCTGTCCATTCATTCTTGCTTCGGTCCGTTCATGCGTCTGTCCATGCATACATCCGTCCGTGCAGCCATCTATGCATCCGTCCATGCATCTGTTGGTGCACATGTGTCGATTCGTCTATCTAGTCAACACTTCAAGTACCACCATCTCGCATCTTTTCATCATATATTCTGCATATAGACACCGCCATCCAGCGGACATTCCAAGGACTAAACGAGAGGTGGGCAGATGCACACTTTCTTACGGCTGGCACTTCGTGTCTACTTCCCACCTTTAACCACCTCGAGTTCATGGTATATACTAGTTCACTGTATTCATGGCACTGCGGCCCAACACTCGCTAAACCTTTCTAAAACCTAGAAGGTTACGCCCAGCAAGTATAACGTAGCAACCCTTTCTTGTCAGATAGTGCTCAATGTACAAGCCAATGGCTGCTAATGAAGAATGAGAGACCGGAGAATTCGGCTTTTTGTTAACGCGCACGCTGCGAATATTTTATTGTTCAAACAACGCACGAGAGAAATCTCCCCCGGCGCCACCTTGCAGGTCAAAGCGTAAAACATGTTACGTACAACGACGAGGGACGAACGGGTGCCTCTTTAAGAAGCTTTGCCCCTAAAAAAACCTAGCGCCAATGACATAGTAAGGCTTGAGCCCTGGTCCGCTGGGTGCCAGCCAGACAGTATTCAACCACGCAGCCACACCAGTGCTTAGGACTTGTTGGCAAGCTTGCCTTAGGCAGGCTTGATGTCGGGAAAGCAATCACGTTAATGCGACTTATAAAGTGTTTTAAAACATTGATAGAACAACCAGTCGTCGCACAATGCGAATAGTGTAACGCGAGGGTCATCCAATTCTCCAACTCATTACAAAAGCTTTGTTTTTCAGTTCAGCTTTTACCTGTGGTGCACACCCACTTCAGGCGTAATTCCTCATCGTCGTCAGCCACTTGATCGACATTTCCATGGCACGAAATTCCTGGTTTAGTGGATACCACGCTTACAAGAAGAAGAATGACGAAAAGTTGCATAGTGAATGCCACCTTACTACCCTAAAATTTTTATTAATAAACAACGTAGTAGGCATGAAGCAAGTGTGCTTGCAGCAGTTACCCAATAAGTGCTTAAAAAAGGCTCTGAAAGGCCACTATTCTAGCTTTCGCTGTGACTGTGCTGCGCCTCCGCGCCTGGCCAGGTGTTTTTTTTTTTCGGTTCTGCAAGCATTTCGGTTAAAAAAAATTCTGAAGATAGGTCCCGTGGCGTGTGTGCAGAACAACAGTTTAGTTATACGAAATGGTCGTGGGCGTGGTACAAACTGTCACGAGTTCCACTAATACTTTTGTGAGAGACTGGATTGACCAACTCATCGCGGCAGATATATTATTGACACCAAAATAAACGCCCTATCAGACTGAGCAGTTTCCAGCTAAAACTTT
>WOVY01006956.1:0-30607 GCA_013436015.1 Rhipicephalus annulatus
TTGATTGGTTGGTTGGTTGTTTGATGATCTGCTTGATTGATATGTGGGGTTTAACGTCCCAAAACCACCCTATGATTATGAGAGACGCCGTAGTGGAGGGCTCCGGAAACTTTCGACCACCCGGGGTTCTTTAACGTGTACCCAAATCTGAGCAAACGGGCCCACATCAGCATTTTCTGCCTCCATCGGAAAATGCAGCCGCCTAGCAGGGATTCGAACCCGCGAACTGCGGGTCAGCAGCCGAGTACCTTAGCCACTAGACCACCGCGGCGGGGCAACCGCTTGGCGCCTCTCTCCTTCGCTACGTTCGCTTTGTTTTCTTCTCAATTAAGTCAACGATCCATTGCTCGACACGAGACCATTTCACACACCCGACGACGCCCTCGAGCGAGCCAGACGGAGCGGACAAACGCGGATCCCCGTTTCGCAAACTGCCGCAAGGTGGCCCCAAATCCTCCATCCGAAAAAATAATCCACCGTCTCGAACGTCCGGAGGCAAGAACCACTGGTAAAGAAGAGGCATTAGCAAGGCCCTCGGGTTCAACGAGAAAACGGAAGAAACAGCAGCGACAACGCAGAAACACAGACATAGCCGGAAGCGCCGAATTGATGTTTAAGTTCATTTTACTGATGTTTAAGTTCACGGCCCGCCGGCAACGAAACGGAAACTGTGGATCAAGCTTCGCAGTAGAAACACAGTGTCATTGGAAACAATAGTGCCGTTTAAAACTTGAGACAGAGAGAGAGAGATAAATGGAAAAGCTTGTATGAGGATCTACCAAGTGTGCTAACGTTAAGCTACATTAACCGAGCGAGTGACCACGTCTAATTAACAAAAAAAGAAAAAAACGAACCCTCGAACCATTCTTGTTCGTTCTTTCGCAGCAAGCGCTTCGTCACGGGCAATCTTAATCTTTTTAGGGAAACATACGAGGATTTATTCATGATCTGCCAGCCTGTAACAATATCACGTGCCACGTACCGGAATCTGGCAATTATATATATATATATATATATATATATATATACACCTTGTTGGCCGGTACCTTGTACCGGCCAAATGTACAAGGTACATAGAGTTATTGTACAGTAAGCCTACTGGCAGGATTACACGCGCACACCACACTCAACTAATCCGTCTCAGTGATGGAAACAGGTGTACAGCTTTAATATGGATGTGTCAAGGCGGCTTACATAATGGAACGCTCCCGAGAGCAAGCGACGTTCGCTGGAGTGCCGCGACGCGCTGTGACCGCAGGATACGTGATAAAGGCATTGCATTAAATTCATACATAGCACACATCCAATACGCATGCACACATAAAGTAGTACACCTGAAGAGCAAGACTCAACACAATAAAAAAAGTGGACCGGACAACGCAAAGTATCGAATACTTCAAACTGGTATATCTTCAACGCGCGATTCCGACGTTGTGGGCTTGGTAACCACGGATGGCAAACGTGTATTTATTTCCAGACACTTAAATCAATTTCAATTTAACTCTTAATTACCACACTACTGTTAAATACAACTAAAAAATAAGGTCACATTTGTTTTCCTCACCCTCATCATTTGTTGGGCCCCATAAGGCTGCGTTTTACAGACAATCGATTCGTCCTCTCAAATCGTCCTCCTACTAACGTCTAACATGACAGCACTAGAGGGAGAAAAAAACAACAAAATAAATATGAGTAAACGGACAGATGATGACATGGACCAAGGGGGTGTTAGAACAATAAAAAAATGCTGGAATGTAGAGAGAGGGAGAGAGGAAGTGGACAGGCAGGGAAGTTAACCAAGCTAGGCTCGATTGGCGACCCTACAACACGTGGGGAGGGGGGAAAGGGGAATCGATAGATAAGATAGAAAAGAAAGAAAGAAACCAAGAAAAAGATGTTGAACAGCTAGTCAGCACACAACACAAACGCTCGCTGGTAGTTCAAGGACGCTCGTAAATCAGCCCGGTCACCTTCGGTAGCTTAGCAGAGCTTTCGTGGCCTGCCGGCTAGATTGAAGACAGCGCCTGCCCACCCTTGACTTCGCAAAAGTGCTCTTTCCAGGTGGCGCCCGCTTAGATATAAAACTTTGAAATAAACGATCATTGTTCCCGACGAAAGTAGCACATTCATATGAGCATTGACGACTTGACCTTCCATAAAAAGTTGATAATTTTGACGTTCTTGACAAAGCTAGTAACACATCAGCTGTATCTTGACGGTGAAAAATATAGCCACATTATTATTTTCTTAGGGCGTGCGAAGAAAACGCTTCCTGTTCGTTCCCTGAAGACTAACCCCTAATCCTTGCCTTATACTGATATAGGCACCCAGCAATGCAGTTTACGACATCTGATGGTAGCGCCAGAACACAGTCTAGCGAGTAGGCGCAGCAAAACAGGTCTTCCAATGCGCAGCCTAGTTAGAGTAGACGCAGCAAAACCGAACTTGCCCGTGTAAATCATTTTCTTTTTTTAGTTGTGAGCAGGCGGGTCAAGGGCTGAGTATGTAAGCGCCCAGGAAGCGTTCTTAGAAAACGCGCCAAAAAGGGGCACTGACACTTCAGCGCCTCAATGTGTTCAGCGAGAGTTTCATTTTCTCGGTATCCCTGGCGGTCGGTACCAACAGTGCTGAGGCGGCCCACCAAGCTTCGTCACGTCCTCTGCTCCACTGTTAGGTGCCCTTAGCAGCCGCTATCTAAGAGTTATTGCAGCATGACTGCCGATGCATATTATCCCTTCGAGAAATCACGTCTAACCCCCGTATTCACAAACGCTCCTCGACTCGACTTTCACCCTTCACTTGACAAAGTTGAGCACTGCGCCCCCACTCGGCTGAAAATGACACTGCGCTACTCAAGAATCTCAGCAGACTATAGCTGATATGCAGTGACTTGCCGCACCTAGAGATGGGGCTCCCGTCGGCTTTCTCAAGTGAAAGTGGGGCGTTGAGTGAAGAGAGGTTCCAGAATACGGGGGTAAATCTCCTAGCACGGGAAAACCAGCGAGCAGCGTTACCGTTCAACAATACAAGAGGGTCTCGAATCGCCGCAAACAAATGCGTGTGAACGGGGCGAATAGGAGTAGAGTGAGGGAGACACGATGACCAAACAAAAAACGCCAGGACCGCCGACAGAAACACACGCCAGCGAAGGCACCACAACAGCGCAAGCGTTGTAACTCAAGCACATCGCGTCAAACAGAGAAGACGAAAGAGAGAAGGGTAGGGAGAGAAACAGTGGGAATAACACATGAAGGTAGAAGAAGGAGGCAAGGGGGGAGAGAGTGGTGTGCGTGAGTGAGGGCAGTGTTACGACAGATTCTTCCGGCGTGTGCAGTAGCTTTGCTTTCACCCAGACGAGTGCAGCAGAGAACGGTGGAGACAGGACATCGGGCCAGAACAATAGAGTCGCGTCGGCCTGTGCCCGGCAGCCCGACAAAGACAGACCAACGCACACGTGAGCTTTGCACCCGCAAGCACTCCCCCCTCCTCACTGTTCTCCATATACAAGCCCTCAATTCACGAGGAAGGTTTTTTTTTTTTTTGTACCGTATAAAGGCAGTGCCTGTAGGGGAGAATGCCCAGCAGGCAGGCACTGTCGTATAACTGCCGGGCGTCAGCACAAGAGCACGCGTCTATACGTATCATCGGTGAGTACAAGAACAACAAGACAGAAGGTAGGGAGGTTAACCAGGCACAAGTCTGGTTTGCTACCCTACGCAGGGGGAATGGGAAGGGGGGCATAAAGATGTTGTGCGAGATCCCATGGATAGGGGATCATAGATACCCCTACAGTCGCGCCCAATATGAGTTGCGAAACGCTGGATGTGGTTAAAGTGACAACGAGCGCGAACAATGACGCCGAAAAGAAAAAAAGGTTAAATTGCCTGAGGAAGTACAGCTAACCGAGAGAGTTTAATTGACCAGCTTTTTTTTTCTGTGTACATGCCGATTGCAAGGCTGGCGCCATTTTGAGCCCAGTCAGCGTGTTGCAACATGATATTGAGGGCGACTGCACATTTTCGGGGGGCGTCAGAGACAAGGGCAATTCGCCATCCGCCATAGAAATGTGGCAGACCGCAAGAGGGGAAGTGGTTTTGTCAGAGATGAAAAGATAAAAGTGTGCACCGCGAATGTCTGCAGCTAAGTGCGACACCTCAGCAGTAGCTCCCGAGCAATGAGATAAGTAGGGATTAAAGAGGATGTCATCATCATCAGCCTGACTACGTCCACTGCAGGACAAAGGCCTCTCCCATGTTCCGCCAGTTAGCCGGCGGAACATGGGACCGGGGTTAACTGGCGGAAAGAGGATATAGTGAGAAGTAAATATTGAGAAAATAAAAAAGAAAAGATTGGGACACGGTCGAAGAAGTCCGAGGACGGGGCAACCGGTCGCCTACAGACTACACGGTGTGAAAAAGATCGCGGCCGACGGGCCGATCGGCGAGGCCAATCCACCACGAGCAACGCACGAGGAAAAAGGCAATAAAAAGCTTTGGTAGTAGTGACAGCACTGAGATCATCCCTGTCCAGTTGCCCCGCGGTTCGCCCAGGACAGAAGAAAACGAGGGAGTTTCTCACCGAAACTGAGCAGATTAGGAAAGTGGGAGCTAATCAGCATTTTCTTCTTCTTTTTTTTAAGGACAATGATTTTTTGACGCTCTCTGTTCTTTTCTCGGATTAACCGAATATGTTGACGTCGACGATCGTTTGTGAGAAAATTTACCACTCTCTTACTCTCATTCCTTTTTTTTTACTTTTATGTCTCCCATTTCCTCTTCCCCAGTGCAGGGTAGCAAACAAAACACTTGCTTTCTTGTTAACCTCCCTGCCTTTCTTCATACCATATATATATATATATATATATATATATATATATATATATATATATATATATATATATATATATATATATATATATATATATATATACTAACTCTATTTGGTCACACACCATGCGAGAAAGAGAACACGAAAGCAAGTACAGCGGAGCTCTGCAGCATCTCGAGCACTCGCAAGGGTTCTCGCTACGCAGCGACTGCACGAATTCAGCCTGGCGAAAACATATGACAAAGCTCAAAGCTTGCCGCACCGTCCCCGAAGCCTATCTAAATGTGTGCACAGATAAAAGCGCGAGAGAGAGGTGGAGGGGGGAGAGGTCAACACGAAACACAATACGCATCGAAAGAGCGGAGTTCATACACAGCGCTTCGGGAGAATAACCGCACTCGTACTACAAACCACCGGCGGTGGCTGCGACGCGGTCAAGCCGTTTAATCATTCGATTAGCGGCGGCGCGTGCGTTCGCCGAAAAAGGGCGACACAATGGCGACGCGTCAAGCACACTCGACTTCAAACGCTGGTGCGGCGTCCGCCCACGCAGCTGGCCCGAGGGGAGAGCGCGTCGGTGCAGCGAAAGAAAGTCCCTCGGGGAAAACGAACTTCACTGCGGCGAGCCCTGGACGCAGTGAAGAGAAGCGGTGTATGGGAACCGCAGCGCGTAGACACTGGTCAGATTGCCACTACAATGCCTTAGCCCACGGCTAAAGCTGCCTGGGAGAGAGAGGGTAGGAAGAGACTGGTAAAGAACTTAAACTCGGACAAACTTGCATAGCCGACCCCTCGAGTTGAAAGAAAGAAAGAAAGAAAAGAAAGAAAGAAAGAAAGAAAGAAAAGAAAGAAAAGAAAGAAAGAAAGAAAAGAAAGAAAGAAAGAAAGAAAAAAGAAAGAAAAGAAAGAAAGAAAGAAAGAAAGAAGAAAGAAAGAAAGAAAGAAAGAAAGAAAGAAAGAAAGAAAGAAGAAAGAAAGAAAGACCACCTGGGGTTCTTTAACGTGCACCCACATCTGAGCACACGATTTCCGCCTCCATCGGAAATGCAGCCGCCGCTGCCGCGGTTTGATCCCGCGACCTTAGTGGCTAAGGTATTCGGTCAGCAGCCGAATACCATATCCACTAAACCACCAAGGCGGGGCAGAAAGAAAGAGAATGAACTCGCAACAGCGTCCTGTAATATAGTTTTATAGTATAAGTTATAGTATAGCACACATATTGTTGTTAACACAGAAGCATTACAATATATGTGTGGATGCCCTTACAACTGACTGTGTGAGCAATCACAATTGATTGAATTATTCGTCGCTCTATCGGGGTTTCAAAACTGGGCGAGCTAGTAAACAGCACTCGTGCTTTGCCCAGTCTTCCGCGGTCTTCTTTAGCCATTTTATCTGATTGATTGATTGATTGATTGATTGATTGATTGATTGATTGATTGATTGATTGATTGATTGATTGATTGATTAGAGCGTCCTTTGCGAACACTACGCCTCTCATGACTGACAGGGCATTCGAACACCACCTTCCGTTTATATAGAAAAAACCCATCGGTGAACGCACGGCCTCTCATCGGCACACAAATCGTCAATACATCATCGTCCGCCGGGATAAGGTGATCGAACACGAAGCTTGCGTCCTCCCGCATTTAGAAAGCCGCACTCGTCGAACAAACCACCTCGACAAGCGAAGTAAAGAAGCAAGAAATGAGCGCGATCGTCGAACCACACGCAAATGGAAAAAGAGAACGGTGAGGTAAGCGCCACGCCCGACTGAACGACAGAAAAGACAAACAAAAAAAACTATCCCATCATGCCTAATCTGACGCACGTCGCTAGTTCCTTTCGAAACCCCTTCTTTTTTTCCGAAGCAAAAGCCTTCCACGTCATCGCCACATCGACTCTCGCACGCACGGATCGAATCGGATGGGATCAGTCGGTGGGTGGCAGTAGACGCTTCGCCTCCGTGCATTGAAACACAATTTTCCCTTCAAGACTCTATATTCGCTTATGCACGTGCGCCACCGTTATAGTAAAGCAGCTCGCACCAGAAAAAAAAGAAACATGTAAGAACGGCATTTCTCTAAAACCTACACAGTCCCTATTGTCCTTTCAACGACTCCGTTCACCCGTTCACCTTCCATATTCCCGTTACTCCTTTTCCGCGTCGTATACGAGGGGAAGCTTCCCTAAACGCGTATCCCTAGATCACCACCGATATCTTCTGTTTAACACGCGTCGCGGAACACGCGATGTCGCTCCTCTAAGAAGATCAGTTGCGTCGACCTCCGCGGAGCGTTTTTTTAGCCTGGGAAATGCCTTAAAGCCGTTGCATCCGAAGGCACGCATTACGCGACGAGCTGAAAGGGCAACCACTCCGCGCACGCGATCCCGCCCACGCGCGGGTTTTTTTTTTTTTTTAGGGGCGAAGCTTCTTATAGTGGCACCCGTTCATCCCCCGTAGTATGTAACAAGTATAACATTTTGACCTCCAAGGTGGTGCCGGTGAGAGACTTCTTCTGTGCGTTGTTGAACAATAAAACATAGTGCTCAATGCACATGTCAATGGCTGCTAAGAAGGAATGAGAGACAGGAGCGTTCGGCTTTTAGTTAACGCGCAGGCTGCGATCACCATTAGCAGCCATCGGCATGTACATTGAGCACTATCTGACAAGAAAGGGTTGCTACGTTATACTCGCTGAGTGTAACCTCCTTAGCTTTAGAAAGGTTTAGCGAGCGATGAGCCGCAGTGCCATGAATACAATGAGCTTGTATATACCATGAATGAACTCGAGGTGGTTAAAAATGGGAAGCAGATACGAAGCGCAAGCCGTAAGAAAGTAAAAGCCGAATTCTCCGCCTCTCATTTCCCATTAGCAGCCATTGGCATGTACATTGAGCACAATCTGACTTAAAAAGTGTGCTACGTCATACTCACTGGGCGTAACCTCCTTGGTTTTCGAAAGGTTTAGCGAGCGTTCGGCCGAGGTGCCATGAATACAGTTAACTAGTATACACCATGAACTCGAGGTGGTTAAAGGTGGGAAGTGGACCCGAAGCGCAAGCCGTAAGAAAGTGTGCGTGTGCCACCTCTCGTTTAGTCCTTGGAATGTCCACTGGATAGCGGTGCTTCTATATGGGGAATATATGATGAAAAGATGCGAGACGGTGGTACTTGGAGTGTTGAATAGATGGACGAACGGACACATAGACAGATGCATGGATGGACGCATGAACGGACGCAGGGGCGGCTGCATGGACGAACGCAGGAACGGACGCACGAACAGACGCACGCACGGACGGGCTGATGGACGCATGGACGGTCACACTGACGGACGCATGGACGGACGGAAGCAAGAACGAATGGACGGACGAATTCTCCGCCCCACTCTCCATGATTCACTCCGTGGATATGCTGGCAATTTTTTTTCTATAGCGTTCTCAGTATAACGTAAGCTTCTCGAGCGCTTTTTTAGTGCTGGACAATGTGGATGAGCGAGAAGGAACAAGACGCTGCGAACGTTTCCATCGAGTTTTGTGGCGAATACCCAGAGGTGGATTCGGAGCTGCCGCGTAGATCCTCCAGCGAGCACTCGGAATTGACCAAACCACTGGGAAAAAAAGAAAAAAACTCAAAGTTCGAACCACGTCTGTCGGGGCGAATACAAAAGAAAACAAAGAAAATAAAAACGCCCTCGCTTAAAGTGGAACACGTGAATGCTCCTCGTGAGGTCATTCCGGCAGTTTTAAGCACATGCCGCGTTTAACCGGCTCTGGAATCTCTTGTACGCGGCCGATGATCTTCGGCCGTGCTTACAACGGGTCGCGAAAGATTTTATTTATTAACATCATTTCCACGTATACGGTTCGTCATCATCGCTGCTGCTGCTGCTACTACTAATGTCAGAACTTGAGCTTTCGCTATCGCTCGGGGCACTAGGCAAACTCGCAGCTCGCTCAGCAGAGTCAAATCACGTCATTCTAGGAATGCAAGCAAGAGCACAAACAAAATGGTCAAACGCCACCTCAAAAAAAAAAAAAACGCTGAAGACAACGGAGTTGTGCCGTCCCCTCTCGAAGAGAGCGGCCAGGAGCCGTGCCGCCAAAGGAAGTCGGGGGGACGCTTAAGCCCCTAATAGGGGCTACTTCTACGTCTTGAAAATCCTTTTTCCTTTGTTATGGCCACTTTAAACGGGCGCCGCAAACGACCTTCAGAGCGTCATTGGTCATCTTCTCTGTCGCCTCACGGAGAGAGTGAAAGCACCGGTCGTGACGGAAGAAGAAATGCCAGGCGGCGGGCAGACTCACCATACCAGCCCGAGCAACAGCGCCGCCTTTTTTACGGCGGACTTACTGAGTGCTTGTGAATGCTTGTTAAAATGTGACCCCGATTCCTGTTAATTAAAGTTACTTTCGTTAAAATGTTCACAAATGTTCGACCATTAACTGGCTGGATAGCGGACGTTTTGACCCGTCAAATGCGAGCTGCGAGACCAGCATATGCATGCTTTAATTAAATATTGAATTACTCAAGCCAATGGCGAACGCATGACCTGTGAATGGATCTTAGTAGCCTAGTGTTTTGGGCGGGTTGGCACGTCGCACTGTAGCTCGCATGTAAGAAAACAACAAGATGCGATAGATGACAACCAGAAAGTCTTACAGATTACTTGTTGCACTTTTCGGTGAGTCATTAGTGACTGCATGCGTACGCCTCCTTGATAATGCACAGAACTCTATTTTAAGAGTTACGCATTAACGCTATTCGGAGTCATGGAAGGCGCACGACTCCACAATAGAAACCTAACGCGTATCTTTAAGAGAGGGTTAAAGTTAATATTATCTGGTGTTTAACGTCCCAAAACCACCGCATGATTATGAGAGACGCCATAGTGGAGGGCTCCGGAAATTTCGACCACCAGGGGTTCTTTAACGAGCACGCAAATCTGAGCACACGGGCCTACAGTATTTTCGCCTCCACCGAAAATAGGTGAGTTATAGTTGTGGCAACTCAGAACCCGTCGTAAATGGTAACAGAGATAATCCTTCATTTTAATTCGTAGAGTGAAGCTCCAAATGTGGTGTTACAGGGCCTCCTCACAAATACTCCAAAGCCTTTTTGATGTTAAACTCCTATCATTACAGCATCAGCGTGTGAAACGGTCACACACCTGCATTCAGAACTCCAATCTCTCCCGAATGAAACAAAAAAAAATACCAACAGAAGCAGAAGTATATCTCCGACGGTTGAATGTGAGAAAGACATCGCCAAGTTGTCACTGCGTTTCACCGAACTGCGCACATCAAATGAGGCGTGGTAGGACTTCCCAAGGGGGAGAGAGGAGGTGAAGCTAAGGAATGATGACTTTGAAAACGAGGAAGAAAAGAAAAATAAGAAGACAGAAGGGTAGGAAGAACAGGCGTATGGATGAAGTACCAAATCCAAACGACGACAAAATCGGTCATATATAGCGCAGCGCGCAACGACTCCGCCAGAGCCCACTAACGACTACGGCTACGACCGATGGGGAAGGATAGGGATGCGGGGATGTACGGGGCATAGAGCAGCAGACGACATCCTTGTAGTGCAGAGCGGCAGTCGAAGAGGCAAGGGAATCGGGAAGGGGGGGGGGGGAGCAGACGACGACATCCTCCATAACCTCGCAGAAGTACATGTATGTGGCAGACGATCGGTGAGGGGGGAAGCAAGCAGACGAAAGACCGACGAACTAAAAACGGGAAAAGAGGAAGATGACGGGGAATACAGGGTACGGCGACGTATAGAAAGGAAAGAAAGGGGAGAGAAGATGGACGACGCGGGAAGAAGCCGATTGCTCGGCCCATCGAGAACCGGATTCGGCGGGCTGGAACGCCGCCGGGTCGTACTTTTCTACGCCCCTCTCCGTCAACGTCGAAAGCTATAGCTGCTTGAGGAACCAAGGAACACGACGATCGAAGAGAAATCTTTGTCGAAGAGGCGAGGATGGCGTGAAGAGGAAGGGGAATGGAATCGCTGCTCTTCGGCGAGAAGTGAGCGACTTTGCCGGCTGAACGAGAAAGTCCCCAACATCGAACGCCGTCGGTTCGCGGAGAAAACCAGAGGGGGAAAAAAGGGGGGAAAGGAGCTGAAAGTAAGCCTGTGTTAGCAAAACGAAGGGTTCAGTGACCTCATATAGAGGGTCATAACTGTAACACCAAGCTATAACTGCAAACCATTTAACATCAACGGAGACACGTCGAACTACACGCACTGGAAATAGTCCGCATTAACGAATCTCTGGAATCGTTTTGATGATTTTTTTTGTTTGCGGGAAACCTATCGACTTCGTAACGTAAGTCCTTCTCACCATTAACAAACTTGAGCACTCAGCATAAAGTCTGCAATTTATTATGACCCTTTAAAAAGCGTGTCTTTATAAACAGCACAGAGACGAATCACGAAGGAAGACTGAACAACACGAGCGCTGTACAGCCTTCGTGATCCGTCTTTGCACTGTTCCGATACGAACGCAAGCCAACAAGCCCAACTCTCCCATTTCGTCCCTATAGCTCGCAGCGCCTCCACCAGACCGGGTTTTCGACCACGTTTTGTGACACCACAGTTTATCTAAGTCATTACACTCGGGGACAACTCTCTGTGCAATGAAGGGAAAGCTACGGAGGCGGAGCTACTGCCCATGTACTCCTCTGCGAGGTAGTCTGGTTCAGCTCGCGTTTCGAATGATGGCCGTGTTCGAATGATGCCACTGCATAAAATTTGTTGTCTGCTTACACAGCCATTCGTGAGTGAAACTGGTTACAAGCTACTTCGGCGAGCCACCTAAATAGCTGGAGGGCAACGACCGCTAACCTAAAGGCGTATACACCATTCCGGCTGTGAGATACACCTGAAATGTGCGACGTTTTCAGACGTGCAAAAGCGCGTGACGACGCTTCATGTAGCAAAATAATTATCTCCTTGGTTCGTGCGGCGTCTCTTTATAAACGGCATCCCATAGAAAATAAAGCAATGTTGTTTATTCTTTATGATTTTCACGCCGAAAACCAAGACGCCTTTGTGGGACAATGTTCTTCAGCGGTGGCACATGCCCACCCACTTTGGTTCCGTATATAGCCCTCCCTTCGTTGCCACAAAAAGTTGTCCCGAGTATAGGGTGACCTATCTGACTGACTTCTTAAAACATTTGCACGGGAGGAGCACACGCGAGAAGCCTTTAGAGAGGCCTATAGGGGCTTTAGAAAGACCGCGTTCACGGCGCAGAAATCATCCAGGCCAACAAGGAACGCACGACCTCCGCGGCATACCTGGCGCCGACTGGTGATGACCGAAGGAGGAGCTCAGCCCTGCCCAATCGGCGAAGTTGAGAATGCCGAGCACGGAGATCGTACCTACGTCCTCGAATGGCAGCACGACCCCTTACGTGGAAAGCTGGCGCGGTGATTGATTGATTGATTCATTGATTGATTGATTGATTGATTGATTGATTGATTGATTGATTGATTGATTTGTGGTGTTTAACGTCCCAAAACCACCATATGATTATGAGAGAAGCCGAAGTGGAGGGCTCCGGAAATTTCGGCCACCTGAGGTTCTTTAACGCACACCCAAATCTGAGCACACGCGCCTACAACCTTTCGCCTCCATCGGAAATGCAGCCGCCGCAGCCGGGATTCGAACCCGTGACCTGCGGGTCAGCAGCCGAGTACCCTAGCCACTAGACCTCCGCGGCGGGGCGCGGTGGTAGAAAAACCATAACTTCCAGTTCGCGTCACAATTGATAGTCTATACGCACAAGTTTGAATACGTTATCACACGTAACAGCATGATGAGTACGTTCATATTTAGAACTGAGGAAGAGACAGCACTATCATATCTGGAACAAATAAAAAAACAAATATCATACGAAAGGACAAGCGCTATCCTGCTGCCCTTGTACATTTGTGTCTTTATTGTATATAGTCTCACTTTGATTTTCAGTTGTAGATATGCCTTTTATAGTGAATCAATATGGGGGATAATGCAGTGTCATGCGCCTAAATATTGCCTTGTCATAGAGGAGGTCTCTTTTCTCTCTTTCAGGCTAGCCCGACAGAACAAAACCGAGCACTCCATCAATTGGTACCGCTTGGATTTGGCAGGTAAACGATAATAAAGAAGATAATCTGACCCTGGAGGTGAAGACAAACCGCCACTGGACTTCTCAGCTGTATATCAGCCCTACAGGGGGTCAGTCACCAAGCACCAAGACCACCTAGTGTACACATGAACGTAAGTAGCTTTTTCGCACTCACGATAAATTTCATTCCCGGACGGCACAAATCGCCTGTGTGGGCGGCACTTAAGTAAGGCAAACGCGAGTGCTTCGCGTTATGCGACGCTGTGTGTGTGCACGCGTGCTTCCACACAACGTGCTCAGAAAAAAGACTTCTATTCTCTCGAAAGGCACAGTTCACAGAGATCGCAGGACAATTTTCAATTGTAGACCACGTACTTCGTAACTCTTATGAATCCAGATTACCGCCGTCGCCGTCATGTCCCAATTATACGTACTCTGAAAGCGCGAAATACAGCGCGCTTCGAAACGGATCACATCTCTATTTTATCGAGGACTCGTTGGCAAGTATGATCTTTTACCGGTAAACTTCATTGGAGAAGTATGTGTCTATCCACATGTCTACCGACCTATCTCCCCCTGTATAGTTGCCTAATTAGAAGAAGCCCACATAAAGTATGTTCGCGTCTCTATTTCACGCAGCTTTTGCGTCATCGTCGTCCTGCTTCTGCACCCGGGGTCTCGGCGGCCGGGCACGGCGCCACGGCCTCGCGATGGTAGTGGTGCACGAGGTGGAGCTTCTGGATGAGCACCCCGTGGCCAGGCCTCCGTACCTGGCCCACCTGCAAGGAGGCGGAGCCATACCGCAGCACCTGCACCACTCGCACCCAAACAGGCACCTACACGGGGGCTTCTCGGCTCAGCCGCCGCAGCAGCTCAAGCTAGGACCCCCCGGGGGATCGTCGTCCCTCCCGCGGCACCACGGCCAGCCTCCGTCGGCACCCTACCACGACCCGACGACGGAGGAAGACGACGACGAGGACGAAGAGGATGACCTGCCAGAGTATGCGGAGGCCGGACCACCCACGGGTGAGGAACAGAGACTACGGGCACTGTCGTGGCACCGCTTTAGCATACGTGCAGTGACGTCATCGTCATTCCGATATATGCGGTGCTTGAAAACTGGGGTAGAACGAGAAGACATAACATTGTGCGCTGGCGACCAACTTTTAATAAGCATGATTGCCACCGCTCATTGTTGAGTCTTCACGTCTTCTTTCTCGACCAGTTCTTTAGCACTGTGCAGAACAATCAACTGGCAGTATTAATGTCGAAGATGGGCGCCGAGGTAAGTCTGCATAACGAACATGACCATAATGGGCAGACTCTTCTTGTCCTGGGTCGCATGACCATCATTATCATGATGGGTGAGAGTTGCGCCTATCCATGAATAACACTCGCATAATGACCCTCGTAGGCGAACCTTGTACTGTCCTGAAACAGCCCTTGTGAACTGTTGTCCAAATGTTTCCTCGTACTCGATACTCGTTCGCACAATGATGGTCACGGTCGTGGTGAAAGTGCCTCTTGTCATGGACTCCCACATGTTTGATGGCCACAAACGCTGATGCTTTTCTATGCCCTCGATACACACAACACCTGGACCTTGATGACGAACGCTCTCGCTGTCCTGGACCCGCAGGTCCACCACCCGGCTTGGCACTCATCGACCGGCACCCCTACCTATGCCCGGCATCGGGCAGCGCCCACCGTCGCTCGCTGCCCACGGCGGGCGGGGACGCGTGCGACACATCGTCCTCGGTGCCCCTGGACAAGCGCAGCGACCGCTTCACCGCGCTCAGCGCCCTCTTCACGATCGTGTCGCTGCTCGCGTACGCGGCCGACGTGGGCTCGGACGCGGCCACCTGCTACTTCCTGTACCTGGAGGGAAACCCCTGGTGGTTCGGCCTCACGCTCGCCGTCACCGTCGTCGCGGCGGTGACCGTCAACGCGTTCAGCCTGCGATGGTACATGCACGACGACCGGGAGAGTCGCGCGTCGGCCAAGGAGCTGGCCGGCGCCCAGGGCATCGTCTCCACGCCCGTGCACCGACCCCGCATGGGACCGCTCGGGTGGGCGTTCAGAGTGCTCTTCCACCTCACCTTCCTGGGACCGGTGGTCAGGTGAGCCCGGGATTTACGCGAAATTCTATTTTGGGGAAGGGAGCGGGATGTTACCTGTGCGCGGGGTGAGTGGACGAGCGCATATCTGTATGCGGGGAGGGGCGTGGGTCTGGAATAATTTTTGAAGGGGGGTGCGGGCACCCCTTTCTGGGGGTAACAAGTGCTCCGATAGAGAGGGTGTGGGGTATCTTCTCGTCTCCTGATGGTGCAGACATCAGGACGCAGCCGGTGAAGATGACAACGACAACGCTTTAATGGGCGAGCTTTTGCCCAGAATAAGAAAAAAAAGTCGGAAGTGCCCACAACACCCGTTGTACAGTTATGGCGGCGAGGCCGAACGTCGACTATCATGCTCGTCTCCGAAATTCTTCGGCTTCAATATCGGCTTTATTTCGGTTTCTTATCGAGCCTGCTAGCGTCGTCACTGGTACTCGCGATAGCTACAAAGTAAGTAGGATGACTCGCACCCTGCGCGTAATCTTCACAGAACAATGTGAGACGATCCCAAAGTTTCCGAACACTGAGGCACAGTTAGCGACGACTGGTGGTCACTCGCGTTTGTGGAAGAAAACTTGTAATCTCTAAACGTACTAAAAATAAGCACACATGGCAGTATAAGTCCTTGAAGTCGGCGGACGAAGAAATCGCTTTACGTATCTGGGCTAGAAATCTTAACGTCACTCGCGCGCTAATGTGCACCGTCAAAGTCATGTCGCCTTTGCGCTTTAACATCGCCTTGCCGGGGCACGTCACGCACACAAGAGTACAGAACAACAAGAGTCGTCATTGCGACGGCGATTGTATCGGGCAGAAACACGCCTTCACCGTGATGTAGCATTTCAAAGTCCAACTCCGGTAAGCCCTACAGAAAGTCAACAAACTGCATTTTTTTGTGAGTATCAGATGCATTCACACCCTCGATCAATTGCTTGATGTCGTCGAACTGTCCAGGGCACCGCAAGCACAGAGGATGCCGGGCCGAATTCCTGTATTTTTACCTTGAGTGCCCCCAGATGATACTTTTTTAAAAGATCTTTAAAAGATACTTTTAAAATATTTAAAAGATCTTTCGCACACCCCCTATATCGGCCATTTCTGAAGGTGTGGCACGCCTTGCCGCGGTGGTCTAGTGGCTAAGGTACTCGGCTGCTGACCCGCCGGGCGCGGGTTCGAATCCCGCCTGCGGCGGCTGCATTTCCGATGGAGGCGGAAATGCTGTAGGCCCGTGTGCTCAGATTTGGGTGCACGTTAAAGAAACCCAGGTGGTCTAAATTTCCGGAGCCCTCCACTACGGCGTCTCTCATAATCATATAGTGGTTTTGGGACGTTAAACCCCACATATCAATCAAACAATCATCTGAAGGTGTGGCACCAGAATTCTAACAAGACATCGAAACATATCTCGACAAAGACCCAAGCGTGAACACGATTAGGGGTATGTATCACGTATCTTTCATGGTTACGCGCCAACACATGGCGACCGTATAGGCAATGCCTCCCATTTACTTCCATCGCACAGTGCACGGGCGTCAACTACTTTGCCTCCACCTAATGCGACCACGGCCACCGGGATCGCACTGTTCTAAGTTACGAGAATACGCCGCAGACAAAGCAGAATAAAATAATAATAACGAAATTAATAAAACAGGAGAGCGTCTAGTCCAATGAACTGGGGCTCATTTTCGCCCAACTACTGCCAAACGCAAACGCGCTATGCCAGCCTATGACGCAGGCTTAAGGCCTAACCACGCGTACCCGTTGCAACGCGCCAGCGCGCGGCTTTCTGGACGCGGCACAGCGCCCTATCCATATGCAGAGAGAGGGGCACGCAACTACGCGTAGCCGGGCGCCCTCTTTCTCCATGGGGAGAGGGCACGGCGCAGCGTCAAAGCGTCACGCGCTGACGCGCTGCAACGGGTACGTGTTGTTAGCTAGGCCTTGACGCGATCGAGTCAGAGACATACGTCCGATTTTCCGTGCGATGCGGCGTGCGGTGCGACGATGCGACAGCCGAAGTGGTGACGTTTCGTGACGTATCACCGCATCGCACCGCCTCAAAGCCGGTGCGGCGAGAATCAAACCGGCCAGATATTTTAGTCGTCGCATCGCACCGACGCATGACAGTAGCCAATCACAGCGCGAGCGTACGGGTGACGTCACGATGCTAGTGGCTTCATCTCCCTGTCGCCGCTCCCATCACCTGTGGTCCAAGGCTCAAGGCGGGTCGATGGAGCGGTGCGAGCGTGGATTTGCTGACATCGCCGACTGTGGCGGCGTGACAAACATCGAGTACATTTCCCTGGTGACGTGATATTATTCCGGAATGAATAAAAAGTGATGCATGAAGTGTGGTTTTTCTACACGACAACGCCCGTTTTGGAACCGCTAGCGAGATCAGAGATAGTGAGCAGCGATGCAAGGTCATTTCCCAGGTAAACACGGCTACCGGCGTCTCTGCATGCGCTGGCTCGCTTCCACCTTTGCTCTTCACATCGATGGCATCGATAAATTAATAATGTACGCTACCGCATTACATACGAGGGCAATTTTGACAGTGTTGTCAAAAACAAGCGCTCGATGACGAGCTCGCGTGTGAACGGCGTAGGCGACGGCCGGCGCCCGCGATGCTAGCTAGGCCTGCCTGTCGGAGTCGTGAATAATCAGCTGTTGCCGCGGTTACGCCGTGCTTGTCGTTCACGAATGCGATTTATTAATTACTTTAATAGAACGAAGCGTGACTGTGCAATGTTGTTTGTTTTGAGCCTCATTACGAGGATACCAAGTCGTTCGACCCTGCATGCCGAGGCGCCGCATGGGGGGCGGAGCCTGCCACTGATAGCTCCTTCGCCCTCGTGTGTCCAGAAACGTCGCACGCGGCGCGCCGCACCATGCGACGCCGCATCGCACGGAAAATCGAACGTCTGTCTCGCGCTCAAGCGCCCGGCTGCGGCACATACTATAGCGCTCACCGCATAAGCATACAAACATACGTATGGCTTCAGCTATGCTTTATTGGTCGTCCTCGCGAACATCGCACATCGCCTGCGAGCAAATATAATACGCACCGCGAACGCACGGGCGCTTCAAGCCCGATTCCCGTCCCAGCCCCTTTCCGACAGAACACTATAGCGTTCTTCCGTCCTGTACCTCGTCTTTATCACCAACGTGCCCGAAGCCCCAGAAGAACATTACAGGCGTCCGCATTGTGTGAAGAGGATAAAGAACCGCGCGAAAAAACGAACGTACCGCAAACACTCGTGCAGTGGCCGCCCGTTTTTCTTTAGAGATTTTGAGTGCAAATACGGTTGCCGCTACTACACAGAGCAACAACCACAATTTCTTTTAACAAGAAATTTTCAGCGGCACCAGCGTTTTTTTTTTTTTTGAACTGCGTTCCTAGCTTGTACAGAGAAAAACAAAGAAAAAAAGGGGGGAAGGCAACATCCTTAGAAAGGCACAGTTAAAGAGAAACGTTGAGTCGTTTTAGACTAATAAACTGCCCTCTGAGAACTCTAATGTCACAAGTTTTACTGTCACAAGTCCATTGATAGCGGGGGAAAAAATCAAAGTTGAAGTTTAAATTTTAAATTTCGCGCCGTTATCTTCGCACGTGACGTAAGAAATTCCGCAATGTATCTTTCGCATTTATGCGACATTGCCTCGATGAAATTTTCTGAAACTTCGCATGCTAAGTCTATGGCACCCACGGATAATAATTTACTTCAATTTTATCGATTAGAAGGTACGTAGGGCCTTGTAGGTACCTTTAAAATTTATGACGTCACAGTGTCTGGTGCGGGAATCTCAAGTTGGCGTCGCCACTCGCAGTTTCTTTTCACGCGTTCCGTCGCTTTCCGAGTGTCGTGTCGCCGTGAGAGTTGCGTTTTCGGAATTGTGATATCGTACTTTACTAATACGCGAAAAAAAAAACGTTTCGGTCTTTAGGGCACTTTAACGCGAATTGCGTCTTACGATGCTTAATCAAACGCCGAAATTGACCAACAGCCTTCGGCGTCGGCAGCGCCGACGCGAGTGATACAAAATATCATCATGTACTAACGTCACTTCATGACGTCATAGATCAAAAAATTATGATGTCATCACGACGTCACACGACGACGCACACGTACGACATAGTCGCCTGCTCAAGAGTGGGCCGACAACGGAAGCAGTCCAAAAACCAGGTGATATGTAAAATGCTCGCGATGCATGTGATCATGTTAGGCAGTGAGAAACCACGTTATAGGTGCAGAAAGATTTGGGGGGTGGGGGGGGGGGGCAACAAGTTGACTGAAAAGAAACAAAAATGGTTATTGTCAAGAGAATTCAGTTTTTACTTTTATTTTTTGGGGATTAAATGAAAAGCCATGCCCTCAAGAGCACACCTACCGAAAATGTACTGCCATCTATCCTTCGACTAATGGTGCCAGTACCCGTTTAGGCCATGAATACCGAACCTTGTTACTTGAGTAAATGTTTTCGGTGCGACCACTACACAAGCACATGCGGTACATACGCGCCTACCGTGAAAAACGCACACCAAAAGACACTCAAGCACAATGGCAAGTACTCGGGAAAGCGCACGAAAGGAGACATAGAAATAAGGAGAGAGAAAGAAAGAGAGAAGGACTCGAGCCGAAAGAAGGGCGCCGGGCCTATAATCCGCTCAGCGCGACGCCGAGAAGTTATTGCGAAAAGGCCTGGAGCGAGAAGCGGCTTGCCGCGTCTTGCACCTTGAGGGAATCTGGCGTTAATAATGCCCGACGTGCGTACATATATACACCCAAAGACAGCCCCGGCACCGCGTTGGCCTCGAGGCGCTAACGCATGCATACAGCGCCCAGGAACGAAGCACTTCTCAGTATTTGTGTACGCAAAACTGCACATGCGCGTACATACTGTCTGCAAGCCGGCGCCTTCATCTTCGCCAGTCGTTAATTGCGAACGCGCGACCCGGGCGACAATTACGGCGAAGGCGTCGCAATGAAATTTTCATACAGTGCGGGTATGCGTACGTACGTATACAGACAACGTGTCTGCGCGAAGTTCGTTACAGCGCATGCGCGCGCGGCGCGCAGAACGCAGAACAACCGCGAAAGCATGGCGCCACCTTCGATTTTCTTGTTGTTGTTGTTGTCGATGTTGTCGTTGTTGTTGTTGTTGTTGTTGTCGTCGTTGTTGTTGTCGTCGTCGTCGTCGTCGTTGTTGTTGTTGTTGTTGTTGTTGTTGTTGTTGTTGTTGTTGTTGTTGTTGTTGTTGTTGTTGTTGTTGTTGTTGTTGTTGTTGTTGTTGTTCAGTGTCCGACGACCTGTTTCCTTGAATAAAACGAATTCCGAGTGAAAGTTGGCCGCACGCACAAGCCTCGCGCGCACAAGTTCTGAAACTCAGGCGTGGCGGACAAACAGACAGATTGATTAATTCAATTAGTTAATGACTGGGCGAATCATTTAACGAAATAATCAATCAACTCTTACCACTGGCATCAAGGTAGTGAAAGCCTGGCTACCCTTCTGTTTTAATTATTAGGAGTTTCTCTAGGTTTTCCTTCATATGAGACCAGAACCCGTTCAAATATATATATATATATATATATATATATATATATATATATATATAAGGGAAAAAGTGTATACCTAAGAGCTCGTTTTTCCGTATCTTGACACAATATTAATGAGATCTAAAAGACAGTAATGCCAAGGAATGTACAGGGGAAGTTATTAGAACCAATGGAATATAAATAAGAAGAAAGAAAAGTGGATGAAAAAATAACCAGCTCCACATTCCATAGGTTCCAACAACTTCCCCTGTACATTCCTTGCTTGGCATTACTGTCTGTTAGATCTCATATATATATATATATATATATATATATATATATATATATATATATATATATATATATATATATATATATATATATTGTAAGCACATTCCAAGCATTTGATCGTTCTCACTTGCACATACCCATCATCATCGTCCTCTCTCTGATTGCGAAACCCGATATGGGCGACGGCGTATCACACGAGAACCGTCGGTTGCAATGCGATGTACAGCCGCGGAAGTCTGACTCAGTGTTGTGGCACAGCTATCAAAGCAGGCTTTGTGCTTAGCCAAAAGGGCCAATAGTGCTTCAGACTGTTTTGGTGTGAGGTCTGAACCAATGACAGCTCGAAAAGGGAAAGAACGTGAACCTGGAGCTGGTACTGGTGACGAAGACGGGCAGAGTGTCGCGATGGAGGTCAATGGAGAGAAGTCAATCTTTGCCACCGTCATTCCCTTGGGCAGCAGCACAGATTCTGCAGTTGTGTTAGAAACGGGCAGAAAAGCGCAGCCAGAGGAAAACCGGAGGAGGCAAGAGGCGACGAGAATTCCACGGGAGGTGCAGCGAAACGAAGGAGCCACAAGTGCATCACCGTCGGTTACTTGGGTAGATGCGACAGCTATCACGTGTTCGTGACCAGGGTGCAGGACGCAGTCTTCAACAATGACCAAGTTGGAGATCGAGGGTGATGAAACTGGAATGGGCGCATCCGTGGTATCCGTTATGTGAATGACGTTCTCTTTAAAGGATATAACAGCGGAAGCAGAATGCAGAAAGTCCCAACCAAGGATAAGTTCATGAATGCACGTGGGCAACACAATCATCTCGATGTGGTGACGTATACCATCAATAGAAACACGAGCCGTACACTGTCCGTCAGGTTGAATCAGCACGTTATTTGCCCCACGCAACACAGGTCCCACATAGGGCGTTCTGACTTTACGGAGGCGCGAGCACAAGTCACTACGCAAAACAGAAGTGGTTGCACCGGTGTCAACGAGAGCTTGCACAGGAATACCTTCAAGAGTCACTGACAACATATTAGCTGGGCGAACAGGAGGTATTTTTGTTGGTCGACGGGACGCAGTTTTCCCTCCAAAAACTGCAATCCTTAGTTTTCCGAAGATTGGTCAACAGGACGGGAGATGATTGGACGAAGCGGCGATGCGGAGCGGCGGTAGGGCGATGGAGAGCGTCGTCTGGAGGAGCGGTATTCCTGATGTTGACGAGGGGACACTGGAGGAGACGGAGACCGGTACTGCGCGGACGGGTAGGTGTCTGGAGCATAAAGATCTGGTCTTCGGAACCGGTCTCGTTCGAACTCAGCATAGCCTCGTCGTTCCTCTTGCTGGCGGCGACGGCAGTAACGAGAAATGTGGCCTCGTATACCGCAGTAAAAGCAAACAGGACGGGATTGACGCCACTGAGGATACAAGGGTGCAGCAGTCATTCCACCTCGCATAGCAGCCAAATGGCTACTAGCAGTATCCGTAGAGCTAGATGCCCCGGGAGCAGGCGGAATCGCAGCGATCTCCGCATATGTGGGCATTACCGTTTGAACAACCGGTGCTGCCGGTGTCGACCTGGGCGTCACATCGGCGTATGTGGGCATCGGGCGTGCTGGCGGAGCGACCGGGGATGTCGGTGTCGCCATTGCCGCTAACTCCTGCTTAACAAGATTCCGCAGGTCGAATGGTGGAGACGGAGCGGAGGCGACAGTGGACCGCTGCTGTTCAAGGTCTCGAAGTTCTTCCCGGATAATTGTGCGGATAAGGGTTTTTAATTCAGAGGGAGGCATCAGGCGTGGATCACTGTCTTGTTGAAGCCGGAGGGACTGCAACTGGTCAAGGCGTTGGCATGTCGAAATGACGTCGTTAACCGTAGCGGGATTGCCAACAGCCAAGGCGTTGAATGCGATTGGGCCGATTCCTTTAAGGATGTGGCGAACGCGCTCATCTTCCGTCATGTCTTTATTCGCACGGCGACAGAGGGCCAAAACATCCTCGATATACGAAGTGTACGACTCATGTGCCAGTTGTAGACGCACAGCCAGCTTCTGTTTCGCGGCTTCGGAACGACCCGATGAGCATCCGAATATTTGTCGCAGTTTGTTGGCAAAGGTCGACCAATCAACGAAGTCAGTTTCGTGATTAAAATACCAGGTTTTGGCTACGCTGGTCAAATAGAAAGGAAGGTAGCTCAGTTTCTCTGCTTCGGTCCATCGATTGGCTGAACCCACACGGTTGTAAAGGTCAAGCCATTCCTCGACGTCGTCACCGCGAAGACCCGCGAACACGGGCGGTTCGCGCTGAGGGCTGGTGACAGTAGATGAAGAGCGGGCAGCCGCCGGCGTAGGGGCTGTAGCGTTAGGGCTAGGCGTTAGGTCCGATGTCTGCATACCTGTGTGGGTGGCTGGGTGCAATCGGCGACCAGATCGGAGCTCCAGGTGGGAAATGAACGTAGGAGGACGTCGGGATCTTACCCAGCACCTCCACCACTCTGAAAGACGCAGGCAGACTAGGTACGGCGAGCAGGCAGGGCGAGCAGAAGCGTTTATTCTGCGATGTCTGGCTCGGCTCAGAACAACCCCCCCAGAGAGAGGACGATGATGATGGGTATGTGCAAGTGAGAACGATCAAATGCTTGGAATGTGCTTACAATATATATACGGTTTCTTTACGCAACCATTGTCGCTAACGCGCGTTGCATAGCTCGGCGCTTCGCGGATGCACGCGCCAAACCTCGGCTCCCTTCCGGCCGCACCGAGTTTCCGCAGTTTCCATTTCCGTTACTTCCGTATCCGTCACAAAAGGCGCCCAACGTCGACGACGTCTCGTTGTTCCCTTATGTGCATACATAAACAGCAGTCGCGAAAAGGAGGGGACATTGAAAGGCGTTTCAGCAACCGAAAGAAGACGACTTCGCGACGTCGAGCCAAAAAAAAAAGGGGGGGGGGGGGAGGCGACGGAACAAGAAGAGAGTTGGGACGGAAGCAGGGTACAGGCGACGCCTGCACAACGTAAAGGCGACGGGAGAAATGGCTGTGGAAATGGCTGTGGTATACGGCTGTGGCATTGGATCTTTTACGGGTGCTTTTCGGTAGCGCCATGTTTTGAAGGGACACTAAAGAACAAAACTGTTCTTCGCGTATCGGTAAAGTTACTACTTCACAATCCCGAAAACACCACTGTAACCACGAGGTGGCGCTTGGTAAATAAAAAAATTTGCGGGCGGAGACGCCCCCTCGAGATTCCCGCAACCGACCACCGTGACGTCATAGATTTCGAAAGCGTCTGCTAGGTCTTGCGTAGTTTCTAATCGATAAAATTGGAATACATTGTCGTCTTTGGGTGCCGTAGATTGATTGTAGCGTACGAATTTTCAGAAATTTTCATCGAAGCATTATCGCGAAAAATACGAAAAACACAATTTTGAAATTTCTGACGTCAGACGCGGAAATTTCGGCGCGAAATTTGAAAGTGGTATTTAAACCTCGATTTTTTGTACTAGTAATGAATTTACGACTGTGAAGGATGTGGCACTAGAGTTCTCAGAGTATGGTTAGTCAATCAAAACTAATTCAGTGTTTGTCTTTTAGTGTCCCTTTAAAGCGAACGCTTTTTAGATGCCGCATCAGGCGCGAAAATCGAGCATCAATACCTCGCGTAGGCAGCGGCAGCGCGAGTGATGCGAACAAAATCCCCATCACGTGACCACAACAACGTCGTCACGACGACATCGCAGTTCACCTAAATTTACGTCGGAATTACGGCTTCATACGGTGACGTCACTGTACCATCGCATCACGTGAGGTCACCAGATCACGCAATCGCACCTCATCGTCGTCCCTTGGTGAAAGGCGCGCCGATCACGGAGGCTGTGGGAAAACTTGGAAGTCGCTTGAGCTCCGCCCTTCGAGCGCAGCACGCGGTTTCGTAATCGCGGCTCGTGCGCATCACCTTCTCAATGTCTAGCGTAGCTTCGGTTTTCCGCGGCCCCCTCCCACCTTCCCCACCCTCAGGAAAGCAGGCACCTACATACTACGAGCGCCAGAGAAAGGACCGTTAAAGCCCAACGACCATCTTGATTACAATCAACTCAACGACCAATATTATCCGATGAAACATGCCTTATGAGAATAAGTGCGATATCCAACAGTGTTCACACTACGCGACTATAATACGCTATAGGTCTCAGATAAAATCATACAGTTTTTCCCCACTACGCACTTTGTTGCCTTTAATGTTAATGCATCAAAGACAAGCGAAGTAAAGATGAAAGTTCGACCTGGCAATATTCACCTTTTCATAAACGCCTCCCTGGGCGCCGCAACATAGCCCTCCTTTGGCTGTGCGAATTGGCGCGTTCCCTCGAAAATGCACTGGCAACGTTGCGCCCTTAGCCTTTGTACTCCCGCGCACAGCCCATCATGGCGGTGTTTTTTTTCCTTCCTATGAAAAGGTGTATAGAGCCCTCGCCAAATGTATCGTTGGTATGTCCCATTAGAAAAGCCGCAGATATTACATAGCAGAAAAAAAAAAAGACAGGCCCTTATGTCTTCATTTCTGCCGGAAGCGCGACGGAGATCGCCCTTTAATAGAACACGTAAGCGGACAAACAGTTCACCGGCTAACAGAGCCTCCCTGGAGGCATCGAGGTGTAAACGAAATGAGGCGACGTGTTAAGCGAGACGCCGGCGAGTCAGGTGAACACAAAAAATAACAAGAAATAAACAGCAATACTCAAGCCTACAACGGGCGGTAAACAAACCTTTCCCCTTTTTTGCCGTTCGAGCGGTTTCCCACGGGTCCCGAAGGATATTTATTAACGCGCCAGAGTTGTTACAGCTTCTCCCCGCACCACGGCGCTTCCTGTGGCTTCCACCACGGCCGCCTATTGCGCCACCGTGCGGACGCTCTCCTAGACGTCTCCCGCGAGGCACGTCGTCTCAAAAGCGTGCAGCGCGGGCGGAAGGCACGCGCGTGCACGGCATTGGCCAATCACGACGGCAGATACATCGTACGCTGTCGGATTTGTTGGGTAGCTTATAATGTACGGGGTTTACCGTCCTAAAACCAAGACCTTCTGGTTAGCAGCATATTAGGTAACTATGAAGTGAACAACTGGTAACCAGCCGCCACTCGAGAAATTCATACGCGGGGGGCATGTGCTGGGGTTTCCACGAGTGGAATTGTCTTTTTCAGGTCTGCAAGTTGTTGTACGAAGCCACAAACAAATCCACAAGGAATCCACCCTTGTGGCTTCGTGCTACAAGAGGGTGGGTGGCAATTTTATTTTTCATAACCTTTGCGCCGTTTCTCGGGATTCTGCAGAACTCGTTTTGCAGTGTAGATACTGTACATAATAGAGAACTGAAAGCTGAGCCTGTTTAGTTGGAAGTGTTCGCAATTGTATGACGAGCGCTCTCAAGGATGCAAATGAGAAACTACGGCGTCACAGTTAGAGTAAGTCATTCATTCATTCATTCATTCATTCATTCATTCATTCATATATTGATCCTATCTGAACGATACACGAAGGAGAGCCCATTATCGACTGCCGCAATGGGTATACCTGCTCCGAATATTCAGTCAGCTTAAATAAAGATGGTTTCGTGCTCTCTCGCTCGCTTGATCGCTCGCTCACTCATTGACGATCAGTCACTAACCAAAAAGAGGCGAACTTGAAGGCCGCAATTAATATTTACTAGGGGGATTCTTTCAACATTAATTACTTTCTTCCTTCATCACTTGACTAAATCGTTCGCCCATTGGTTCGTTCGTTGCGGAGGCTGCATTTCCGATGGAGGCGGAAAATGTTGTAGGCCTGTGTGCTCAGATTTGGGTGCACGTTAAAGAACCAAAAGGAGGTCGAAATTTTCGAAGCCCTCCACTACGGCGTCTCTCATATTCATATGGTGGTTTTGGGACGTTAAAACCCCACATATCTATCTATCTATCTATCTATCTATCTATCTATCTATCTATCTATCTATCTATCTATCTATCTATCTATCTATCTATCTATCTATCTATCTATCTATCTATCTATCTATCTATCTATCTATCTATCTATCTATCTATCTATCTTATCTATCTATCTATCTATCTATCTATCTATCTATCTATCTATCTATCTATCTAGCTATCTATCTATCTATCTATCTATCTATCTATCTATCTATCTATCTATCTATCTATCTACTATCTATCTATCTATCTATCTATCTATCTATCTATCTATCTATCTATCTATCTTCTATCTATCTATCTATCTATCTATCTATCTATCTATATCTATCTATCTATCTATCTATCTATCTATCTATCTATCTATCTATCTATCTATTATCTATCTATCTATCTATCTATCTATCTATCTATCTATCTATCTATCTATCTATCTATCTATCTATCTATCTTGGTTCGTTCGTCCCGTCTACAGTTAGTTTCCACGTTCCTTTGACCACGGTCTTCTTTATTAAGGCATTCCGTGAGCGAAGAAGTTTATAGGAGCAACTACACAGGCCGCGCTCAGCTGTGAAAGTCGCTCCATTCGCTATAACACCTTGCACAGCACGCTGCATCACATAACGCTGGCCGGGTGCGTACTACCACACGTGGAGTTTTCGATACGCAGTCAACACAACAGATCATCATCATCATCATCAGCCTGACTACGTCCACTGCATGACAAAGGCCTCTCCCATGTTCCGCCAGTTAACTCGGTCCTGTGCATGCTGCTGCCAATTTATACCCGCAAACTTCTTAATCTCATCTGCCCACCTAACCTTCTGTCTACCCCTAACCCGCTTGCCTTCTCTGGGAACCCGGTTAGTTACCCTTAGCGGACCAGCGGATATCCTGTCTACGTGCTACATGCCCGGCCCATGTCCATTTCCTCTTCTTTATTTCAGCTATGATATCCTTAACCCCCGTTTGTCGCCTAATCCACTCTGCTCTCTTCTTGTCTCTCAAGGTTACACCAAAATACAGGTGGAATAGAGTCCCTCTGAAGCTGCGTTTCTCGGCCGCTAAGCGGCGCTCTCGCTCAGGCCAACTAAATATACAAAGAGCTGAGAGAGGGCGAGATTAAGGGCGCGGGAGGAGATAAACTGAGAACGAAACGAGCAAAAAAAAGGAGGGAATCTGTAGTTGGTCGTTACAAGTGCATTACTGATACAACCTATTGTCGTTCGGCGCGCGTATAGTCTTGCTACACGTTTATTTATACCACAGTTACCGCCTTTTACGGGGCGCTCCTAAAAGAGAGGCGGTAAACGAAAATGTTTGCCTCTCAGCGCATAGTGAAAATTTTACTGCGCAACGATACTTTCTTCGTCTTTCAACTCCAGGCGAAGTACGCCATTGCCCAATTATGAAGAGAGCACCAAATAGCCTCACCCCAAATGTCCTTTGTTTCACTTTCCTCTATTTTTTTTCATATTGCTCAAGTAAATGATGCAACATTACAAAGCCTTGCTGGCGACAGTGGACATACGACCAGGTAACCACGAGGATTACGAAGCTACACATTCGCGCGACCATTTTCAGACTTACGTGCACACTGATAAATCAGTTTATTGACTGAGCCACTCATTACGAATAATAAAATAATATATAATAATAATAATAAAATAATAATAATAATAATAATAATAATAATAATAATTGGTGTTTGACGTCCCAAAACCACATTATCATTATGAGTGAGGAATGCCGTAATGGGGGGGGGGGGGGGGCTCTAGAAATTTTGACCACCTGGCGTTCTTTAACGTGCCCTGACATCAGCAGAACAGGAATTTCTGACATTTCGCCCCCCCCCCCCCCCCCCCGAAATGTGACCGCCATGGCGGAGATCGAACCTGTGACTTTCAGGTCAGTATCCTGGCCTAGCCACTGCTCCACCAAGACGGCCAGGCTACTCATTGATTGATTGATTGATTGATTGTCTACACCACCACCACCCACCTACACTACCCCTCTGCTTTCATCTCGCCCGATACCGCGAGCAAAGCTAACGCATTAAAAGGCACACCTTAATGGCACGAGTCAAACTACAACATAATTACGCAAGTGCGGCATTAAAAGGGGGGCGCTCCCATCTGAGCCAGGAGTGACGAAGTCATCAATAACGGCCGAACCGACGTCGCCAGAAGGAGCCCTTATGGCGAAAAGACTTAACAACACAATGGCTCAACTCAGATAAGAACACTGCAGCTACGTCACGCAGGAAACCCGCGTCACCGAAAGAGGCCACGGCGCATATGCTCAGCTGAACGGGCGTGAAACTTATCAGGCTCACTCAGTCGTGCGAGCTCCGGCGAACTATTCACGCCTATACGAGATAACGCGGATAGGCTGTGCGAAGGCTGGACAATAAGAAATGTTTTAGAAAAAAAATATTAACGAATAGACGGGCTCAGTTCGAGAGCTCGTTTATCGCCCGAGCGGCGTGTTGCTATGGGTTCATACAAAAAAAAAATGAGTTGGATCGAGGAGAAGGAAGAGGCTGCGATGTGAAGAGAGAGAATCGTTTATTTATGATAGGGTGAAAGAAAGATGAAGACCATAGTAAAGATCGGGGCGAACGATGCGGGCGACAACGGAAAGAAGAGGAAGGTAGGTGGATAGGGGTACAGGGAAGTATGGAGGAAAATGAGGCGGTTGTAGAGGGGTTGCTTAAAAATTAGGAGAGAAGCGGGCACACAGCACCGGTGTAAGAGTGCAGGTCAGCGCGGAAGGGTTAACTACCGATGAAGGCCTCCCTCCCCCCCCCCCCCCACTCACGCAACCAAAACAGGGGGCACGCTTTATACGTATACATGAACAAGCTTAGTCAGTCACTTCTCCCATCCAGAATGGACAGCGCGGCTACGCGTTAAGCTTTGTTTGGCGCGGACTGAAGACACACGCCACAGGCGCGCAATGAGCGTTGAGCTAACGGCGTCGGATAACGATAACAAAAGGGTGTTGGAAGGGGAGCGTGGGCTGCGTGCGTATAAAGCAGAAAACGATGCGTACACAAAAACTACGGCGCCGGCTAAAAAAGCGTGTACGAGATAACACGCATCGCCGATGAATGTAACCCCGTCGGGAAGGGGTGACGCAGCTTGGCTCGGGGAGATTGCGGCTGTGACGGTGCCGGCGCGGATAATTGAGAAACGATGACATTAGAGAGTTTTAGTACTGCGTACCCTGCGTACGTGGCAGCGTTGCGTACGTAAGAACGCCACGCTCTGCGTAGTGGCATGCAGCAGACCGCAACGCGCAGTATCGCGTTACGTACGCAGCCGCTTACGTACGCGCTGTTAGGTTTGGCCTGGGGATTCATCTCTCAATCCCTTCGGCGCCCAGTCTAACCGGCGCTGTTCAGTATTTGAGTGATTATACCGACCGAGGCGGCGGGCAGAGGCGAGTCCCGTCCTTCAAGTGGCGGGCCTTTGGTCGTCCCTTCGAGCAGCAGCGTGACTGATGACCTCGTCGACTCGTCCGGCGACAGGAGGGCTGGCTTGCCCGGCGCGGAGCTGACCGAGGAGCGGCGCTCCCTTTTGATCCCATTCACCAAGCCGACCGGCAGACTGCCTATGCTCGTCATGCAGTATACTGTGTGGCCGCCGAGGGCGAGACGTCGTGTCGCCAAGACGCTGCTAACCATTCGAGAGAGGCCAACAGAGACAGCACCTTCCCGGAGGAGACCAACGACCACCGCAAATTACCCCG
>WOVY01006957.1:0-60040 GCA_013436015.1 Rhipicephalus annulatus
AAACAACGTGAGATACCCTCCGGTACCTACATGTTTGATTAAAATTCAATGAGAGCAACACTGTATATGCTGAATTCGACGCTGCACAAAGTTGTCCAGTCGGGTAAAAAATAATGAAGATGTCAGATCCCAGTGACGGGACAAAGAATAAGCCCACACACGAAGTGACAGAAAAACGTGACACGGTCAGCTCAAATTATATATTTCTCTTGCTCTCGAACATTCTTGCGCCACCCATGGCACATCAACCGGGTCTGTCGATTTACCCCCGTATTCTAGAACGTCCCTTCACTTGACGCTTCACTTCACTTGATGGATGGATGGATGCTATGAGCGTCCCCTTTATAACGGGGTGGTGACAAGTATGCCACCAGGCTCGACAAAAAAAAAAAAAAACTTTTTTCCCTTTTTTTTTTATGTTGGCCTAATGCCTCTACTTCGATAAATTCTATCTTAATGGAAAAAAGGTAAATTTTCAGCTTAAGTTCTCTGCCATTTACGGCACACTGTCCATATTTTATTTTTTCCAATATTTATTTTTGTCCTTTCTCTCTAATTTTCTGCCACCAATACTCTAACCGTCTCTTACTTATTTCAATCGCGGGTGTGTTCAGCTTTCCATTGTTGTCCCTAAAACCCAAGGCTTCCTGTAGGTTCGTGCCCAAACGTACACCTGGGTGGATATCTCCACATTCAATCAGAACATGTTCCGCCGTTTCCTTATCTTTCCCGCAGCATGTGCATTGTTCTTCTTCTTTACTGAATCTTGCTTTATAACTACGCGTTCTAAGGCAACCCGATCTCGCTTCAAACAGTAAAGCGCTTCCCCTTGAATTATCGTAAAATGCCTCCCTCCTTATTTCATTTTTTGCCCTTTCGGTAGTTACTCAAAGCCGGTTTTTTCTCCATAGCTGCCATCCAGTAAATCCTCTCCGCCTCCCTGACTTTTCCCTTAACGCTCTTTGTTGACATATGGCTCACAATACCAGCCGTATATTTACTAGTGAGTCTTCTAGTTCTTTTTCTCCACTGTGTGTCCACGCTCTTCCTATACAAATAACGGAACACCTTCTCTGCCCATCTACTCTCCTTCATATTTCTTAGCCTTTCTTCGAACCTTATTTAACCTTATTTTATTTATTTATTTAATCTTATTTTATTTATTTATTTATTTAACTTATTTAACCTTATTTTATTTAATTAGAAAACCGATAGAAGCGCCCTCTCTAGGCACGGCAAGTCACTACATATTGATGCGATTCTCGAGCAGCGCAGCATCATTTTCAGCCGAGTGGCGGCGCAGTGCTCAACTCCGTCAAGTGAAGGGTTAAAGTCGAGTCGAGGAGCGTTTGTGAATACGGGGGTTAGAATCGGATGTGCGCGTACATGAAATGCTGTGAATGCGGGTAATAAATTAGGCTCGAGTTTCACGAGCACTGGTTTTGGAGAGGGGCCAGTGTTGCTACAGGTTCAGTGTCACTGAAGTGGGTAGTGACTAAATCACTATTTAGCATGTCATTATTCGATCAAACATTTTTTCACCGCTGCCTCGATCATTCTGAACGCTCGCGCAACGTGAACATTTCATCTCTCAAAGCACAGTCTGACTTAATCCCTCGAGTAATCTAGGAGAGCGAGAGGTTCTTTATTAAAAAAACAAAATTTCAGCTGGCGTCTATATCAAATCAAACCAAATCAAATTTGTTTCATCTTTCGAAAGAAAAGAAAAGATAGGAGCTATCACAAAAAGCTACAACAATGAGTAGCTTGACAAGGCGACAGCCTATTTTAGTAGTACAGCAGCAGGCAATGAGTAGGACAAATAACATCATTGAACATACTGTAGGGTACACAAGAGTTTTCAACACGTATTAACGGAAAGCTGTAAAAAACATTGTTATGGGAACGAAAAAAAAAACCCAAGCGTGAAACGGTTTTGGCTAGGTGAGAAAAAAAGTACTGAAAGAAACAACACAATAGAGTAACGCATAGCGAACCTTCAAAGGATATGTAAAATAAAGGTTCTAATATCATGAATAATATTTCCACTTATTCACATACTTATATCACGGAGCACTTTCATTGCTAAGATTTCAATGTCGACGCCAATTGTTCTCTGCAATTGGTTTAACAGTGATGGTAGCTGGTAACGGACCATCTGCTTCCCAAGTTGGTGCGACATCGTGCCACTTGCTACTTATCTCCATGGGTTTCGGGTGTTGTATGTTACTATATTTGTTTCAAGGTTAGCTAAGTTTTGTAAGGCATTATCTTGGTTTTTTGTGCATTGTCTATAGTAACGATAAATCCTCTATTCATATAGTGATGGAATTTGAACAAAACTCGAATATACCGGGTGCGTGCCCTACTCCGCATACAGATGGCCCCCGCCGCGGTGGTCTAGTGGCTAAGGTACTCTGCTGCTGACCCGCAGGTCGCGGGTTCGAATCCCGGCTGCGGCGGCTGCATTTTCGATGGAGGCGGAAATGTTGTAGGCCCGTGTGCTCAGATTTGGGTGCACGTTAAAGAACCCCAGGTGGTCGAAATTTCCGGAGCCCTCCACTATGGCGTCTCTCATAATCATATGGTGGTTTTGGGACGTTAAACCCCACATATCAATCAATCAATACAGATGGCGAGTGCGGTTAAAAGATTCCAGCAGAGGGGGACAGAGTGATGATAAACAAAGAATATAAAGAAACATCAAAATGTGCGACTAAACTTGATAAAGATATTCACAAACTATAGAATGTTAGGTAATTTAAGGTTTTCCGATGTGAAATATACAATCGTTAAAGCTTTCCGACAAGGCTGATTTGTGAAAGTTATTTGAAGGCGGCTGTAACCCGTCTCCCTTTCGAAGGGCCGGGCACCGGACTTATTGTTCAGTGCAACGTTAGCTGATATTGACAAACCATGTCCACTGCTCGCTCAAACAGTCATCGCCCGTCGCGGTACGCAGGGCATTCAAATTGTACGTGTTTCACTGCAAATATGCTGACATGGTTTTCAGAGCAAATGCTGGTTGTATATGACCCATGTTGCCGGTATGATTTTTTTTGTGATGCCTCCAACTGCCGCGAAGTAACAATCGATATAATTTTGGAGAGATGCCTTATTGATCTTGTCTGGTAGGACGCTCTCTTTTTGTTTTCTTGGTGTGTCGTTATTTCACCTTGTTCTCTCAACAAGAACAAGTAGAAGTACAAGTTCTTATTCTCAGCGTGCTAAATGGGCAACGCTGAGCTTGGTTGTTATGGTTTTTTTCTAATCATGATAGTTTTGCGTACTATCTTTTCCTATACAGCAACGATACTTAATTTAATATATTGGAATCGCCAGCTTTCACGCTGTTAAAAGTGTTCGCTGTCATGAGAAGGCGCATCTCAACGTCGCTATTCTTCCACTCGGTTGTAGTTGCATCCGCCTGATAGTCCTCTCACACAACAACAACAACAACACAACAACAACAACAACAACAACAACAACAACAACAACAACAACAACAACAACAATAATAATAATAATAATAATAATAATAATAATAAGAATAGTAATAATAAAGCAACAATAATAATAATAATAATAATAATAATAATATATTATTATTATTATTATTATTATTATTATTATTATTATTATTATTATTATTATTATTATGTCGGTATATATTTTATATGCAATGACGATATATATTTTGCACATAGGACTCACTCGTATTTAGATGCACCAAAATTTTTCTGCGTCAGACTTACCCGAACGCACCTCATGAACATTTTCTTGAACCAAACTCACTCGTACTGACACTCGCCGAAATATTACTCATCCGGACTTCCTTAGACTAAGAGTCACAGCTCGGTCCGAGTATGAGTTAGTCGACTCATGAATGAGTTCACTGACCTTTTGGAACAGACTGCCGGCGTCGCGCCGAAAAGACGAAAAACCGATGGAGTGAGCTCATTATTCGCATTTTTCAGAGCTTGTTTACAGGGCCCTTTAACCCAAACATAAGATGCGCTGCGCTTGAGCACGTCAAGCGTTCCCCATCAACAGGTGCTACAGCTACACGAGCAGCAACGAAGTTCGACGACAACGAAGATGCGATGCAAGCATGGCAGCACCGAGAAGGGAAGACAGCCGGCGGTGGTTTCTGACCTGTGGCGTGTATTCCATTGCGAATAACACTCACAATCGCGGCTGTTATTGCTTGAGAATACACGTCGCCGGATCGGAGCGAGGCAGCAGCAGCTTGCAAGCGGGCGCCGTGCATCTGGACTTGGGCTACACTGCTTCGGCATCTGCCACGGCCAGTGGGAGCGAACGGCGAAAAGCGAAGACACGAAGTGAATGCATGGGGAGGAAACGTGAATGCGTTGTCTGCAGCTGCAAAACAAGGATCGGAAACAGCAGTTTAGAAAGCGCCACTGATAAACCACTTAACCCACACCACACCAACTCTCCTTGAATTTAACCATATTATTAATTTTTTTCGGACATTGCGTTCTGTACTTGTCCATTCTATTATAAATGGGGTGTTTTGGACTCTAAATACTGGAGCATTTCTTGCGTGACTTTCTTGCGTGACCCTAAATACATTCTTTAGCTGTCTCGTATGGTTTAGGATATATATATGACAGTGAAGTATACTTGCCGCCTCTATCATGACACTGTTGTGAATAATTTACAAAAATTATTATTTACCTTCTAATTCATTCATTGTAATAATAATTGACTGCTTTATTGACTTGAGGGCGCGTGTTTATATTATGAAGATTTAGTTTGTGTTAATTTAAGGCGTGCCTTTTGTTTTTTTAATATCACGATTGTTGCATGTTTGAACTCGACATGTAAAATTGAAACTGATTAATGAAGGGTTTTTATATTTGTATGAATCTATAGATAACTCTTGAAACTTTTTAACAGGGAACATTGACTACCTGTGATGCTCTTTCAGATATCATTAGACACCTTAGCAACTGTCTCTCAATTACTGACAAGCTTCCACGTGAGAATAAGTTGTGCCTATTGCCCTTCAGTATACTTTGCCAATAGCCATGTCTATACTAACAGTATTTTTTTTTTCGAACACAAACGGGTATGTTGCCATATGACTCTTAACAGTCAAAGATGGGTAAACGGGGAGTTGCAGTCTGCGAGCTTTGAGCTGCTGGGAAATAAACACGAGTGTGGAACACTTTAGTGGAATCTTCAATTGTATCATGCGTACATTTATGGGCACAAGTTCACCCATGAGAAATCATTGTTTGTGTGTTCCCTCTTGCGATATGCGACATTCTGGTGGAGGTGCTGGGTACGGCTGGAATTGACTTTGTGCAAGAGAGCGGAGCCCTGATCACCAGCGATTGAAACCTGGAGAACTGACTTCAGTACATCAGCGTTCAAGCCGCCGCTTCCGAGGTGAGTCACCTGATTTAATACCAATCCCGACTGCTCCAGCAACACAGGCAGCGGTGACCACCAACTCCAAAGTGATGTCCAATCCAGATTCAACACAGAAATCATCATGTCTCCGGCCTGCTTGCATCAGCCCTTCCACACTGACACTCACGAAGATGTAAAAGACTGGCTGGAGCATTTAGAGTGGGCCTGGAATGAGGCAAGGAAACTGGACCGGGTGTACTTCGCATTGGAGGATGAAGCGAGAATACAGTGTGAAACTTAAAGGGTGATAGTGACATGGAAAGGCGTTTGACGGGGTTTGCTGGCTGCGTATGCCAGTACCGATCACCGGGAAAAGGCATACAACGCTCTCCAATCCAGGAACCATTGCACGGACCAGATCGTCAGCATTTATATAGAGAGCATGCGTCGCCTCTTCAAACGCGCCGATACGAACAGGACAGAAGATAAGAAAGTGCGCCATTTGATGCGTATAGTCAAGCACGACTTATTTGCAGGGTTGGTTCGCAACCCTCCCATGTGCCTGAATTCCACACCGAAGCCACGACCATAGAGAGAGCCCTTCAGCAGCGTGCCCGTCACTACAACCGGGATGCCAGTATTCCGCCTGCCTACGTCCTTTTGGTAAGGCAAGACAACAGCAGTGAACCGCTGAGGGAGCTGGTGCGGTCCATCGCTAGAGAAGAAGAGCTCCGAACGCTTCTGCAACCGCAAGTCATGCCGACAGTGTCATCTCTGACATCCGTCATTCGTAATTAAGTTCGGTGCGCCATTCTTCAACGGCAACTTGACGTGACACCTGTTCGACTCCAACAACCACTGAAGGAACGACGTGTACCAACGTATGCGGGCGCGTAACTCCAATCCGCCTTGCAGAATGTCTCGTTCGCGACTCCCGAATGGCCGCCAGCCAGCTTCACCCGTCTCACCTTACCTTGGAGAGCAGAGACCACTGAAGAACGATGTGTGGCGCACACCTGACAGGAAGCAGCTCCGTTTTCATTGCGCAGAAGCTGAAGAATCTCGCTGATTGCAAGATGGAACACACAACGAAGAAGAAAAAAAAAGCTTTATTTGGAGAAAGGACTTCGTTGCCGCTAAAACAGGGCAATGCCACGTGGTCCGGTCCCTATTCAAAGCCACCTCTGGCTCTGGCCATCCTTTCAGCCCTCCTGACTAGCCTGAGCTCATCCTCAAGGGTAGGGCTGGAAAGCATTGCCTCCCACCTCTCTCTGCTGTTATCCTTTTCCTACTCTTCGGTGTGTTCCGCGCATTCCCAGGTGATGTGATAGAGCGTCGGGGTGCATCCACACAGCGGGCACATGTCTTTTCCTGCTGTGGGGTAGTATAAGTATGCAATCTGTGGACATTTTTTGCATGTGTTCGTTTGGAGTCAGCGTATAACGTCGGAGAATTCATAGCCAAAAGGCTGTTGTGTGGTGCTGGGGACTCACTGGGTACTTTGCCAAAGTAGCAGGGAGCTGTACATAAGCCCAGACATTTGGTTGGGCCCCGGGACACAGGGGTGTTACTGGAAACCTCTATGCAAATAAGGCGGCTCGAGGTTTCACTAATTACCGAGCCGCCGATGGCAACACCATCGAGGACCCGACACCCATAGATCCCAGTTACAAAGCGGGACTCGCTCGCTGGATTCCGTGCCTACCCGTTGTGCCCTCGCGATCACCTACGACAGCGCAGCTCTCGCCGACTGGGTTGGTCCTACGCCACCTCCTGCCGCCAGTCCCCTACGACGACGTCAGCGCAGCTCTGGTCGACTGGATTAGCCCTGCGTCATCTCCTGTTCCCGACAAGAGCTCTCGCAAGTGGTGCCCCGTCCTCGGATTCCTGTGACCGTGTTTCCATCTTTCTTATCTCTCTTATGTCGTCGCTCACTGTCCTTGTTCACCTCTTTCTCTCTCTCTCTCTCTCTCTCTATATATATATATATATATATATATATATATTGTGGTGAAGCCTTCGAACAGTGGGTCGTCCTCTCCAGCGCCTTCTAGTGGGTTGCCCTTTTTAGCAAGACGAAGAGCAGCTCGTGCAGAGAGTCGGTACCCGCATTGACTGTCGCTGTCAAGCATCGTCGACAAGTGTCCGCCAATAAACGTCTCAACAATTTGGTGGAGAGTGCTGTGCCCTTCTAACACCTTCGGTTAGCATTTGATGCCTCTGGAGCTTTGATCCCGCACCGTGCCTTCTACCATGCACCAAGACGCCGCACAGCAAACGCTTCCTCCTGCGCCGACGCCATGTTCCAGTGTTCCCCGCATCCGCGACCCTCCTGTCTTCATCGGCGCGGATGGCACCGACGTCGAGGACTGGCTTGCTATGTACGAATGCGTCAGCGTCCCCAATCATTGGGACGAGGCAGTTAAACTCGGCAACCTGGTTTTCTACCTCGCGGGTGTGGCCGGCATGTGGTACAACAACCACGCATCCGATTTGGTCCGCTTTTAAAACCGCCGTCGTCGACGTGTTCGGCCGTCCTGCCGTTCGTAAGCTTCAAGCCGAACAGCGGTTACGTGAACGAGCACAGCAGACCAGTGAGTCCTTCACAAGCTACATAGAGGACATCCTTGACTTGTGCAAGAAAGTGGACGCGAGCATTTCAGAGGCCGACAGAATTACCCATGTTCTAAAAGGCATCGCCGACGATGCCTTCACCATGCTCCTGGCCAAGAACCCTCGCACTGTGGCAGAGATCATTACACTTTGTCAAAGTTACGAGGAGCTGCGATGGCAGCACTCGATGACCCGTCGACCACCCTCACGTGACGCTGATCTCTCGGCCTTGTCAACACTTCCGGACAACACCGCCTTGCTTGCTGAAATCAAGTCATTCGTGCGTGAGGAAGTTGCCCGCCAGGTCTCTTTACTGGCCTTTGCTTCCCCGCAACGTGCTGAACAGTCGTCAAGCACACTTCTGCCTCCCCTCCACCGAGCCATTCAGCAGGAAATTGCGGAGGTCGTTCCAGAATATCACCAGCCGCCTCCAGTATCTACACCACTCAGTTACGCCCAAGTTGTCGCCAGGCCACCCCCACCGGTTCCTGCGACTGGCCCTCTTGGTTACACTGATACCATCGCCAGACCCCAGGCCTTCAGAGAAACTGTGCCGCCTACATATACCGACGTCATCCACGTGCCCCGTGTGCCGCCCACTATGCAGTTATATCAGCAGCCGGCTCGCCCATCGCGTTCTTCGACATGGATCGGACCCGCGAACCGATGGCGCACTGCGGACAATCGCCCTATCTGCTTTGCTTGTGGTTGCGTCGGTCACGTAGCACGCTACTGCAATCGTGTGCAGTGACCGCAGGTCGCCTCCAATTTTCCCAGCCAATCGAGCCACTTTTATGACCAACCGCCACCTACGTCACCGTCGTCCCGCCCCGCTCCATCTACCCGCCGCTCACATTCTCCGCGACGTCGCTCACTGTCGCCGATGCGGCCACGTCCACTAGAGGGTGACCAGGAAATCTAGTCGTCGCAGTCCACGAGGCAAGGGCTGCGACGCTGTAGAACTGCGGAAGCCCTCAGGAAAGACCATCGAACGTAATAGACGTGCTTGTGGATGGTGTTCGTGCATCTGCCCTTGTAGATACTGGAGCCGCCGTATTCGTGATGGACGCAAAGCTTAGCCGATTACTGCGCAAAGTGACCACGCAACTTGCCGGGCTCTTCCTCCGTACAGCCAGCGCCCAAAGCATTCACCCTACAGCGATGTGTACAGCCCGCCTCATGATTCAGGACGTGATGTATGCCGTCGAATTCATCATAATTCCTTCATGCTCTCACGACGTCATCCTAGGATGGGATTTTCTCTCCCGCCACGACGCCGTCATTCATTGCGCACCAGCAGAAATAGAGCTGACACCATTCTCTTCTTTGACGCCGGCCGACAGTCCATCTACTGCAAGCAAGTTACTCGTCAGGGACGACACGCAAGTGCCTGCAAACTCGTCCGCGGCGGTGTCGGTCTACTGTGCAAGTCTTTCAGACACCGCTGCACTCCTCTCACCATCTCACCGTGTTTTCACCAGAAAAGGTTTGCTGGTTCCTTTCGCGACCGTGCAAGTAACTCGCGGCAGCACCACCATTTTTGTTCTGAACTCATCCCCGTACAGTGTTACGTTGGTGCGAGGGGAATGTCTCGGCAGCGTGGAACCCATAGAAGACGCACAAGTCATGGATCAACCTGATGACACGCACTGCCGAAGTTCCAATACGCTTAGTGCTGTTTCTACATCTGTTTCATCAACCGCTGATGTATTTGGTCCTTCCATTGTCGACAACCTTACGCCGGTACAGCGCTCCCAGCTTCTGGCCCTGTTGGAAGAATTCCGCTCTTCTTTCGATGTATCTCAACCTTCTCTCGGCCGCACATCCACTGTTACGCATCGCATTGACACAGGCGCACAACCACCACTACGGCAACGTCCATATCGCGTATCTCCCACAGAACGCCGTGTAATCAACGAGCAAGTGGACGACATGCTACGCCGCGATGTTATTCGACCCCTCTAACAGCCCCTGGGCGTCTCCTGTCGTTCTCGTCGCGAAAAAGAGCGGTTCTGTGCGGTTCTGTGTGGACTACCGACGTCTCAACAAGATGACTCGTAAGGACGTGTACCCACTACCGCGTGTGGATGACGCGATTGACAGCCTGCAAGGAGCCGAATTCTTTTCATCTCTAGATTTGCGCTCAGGGTACTGGCAAGTACCTATGGCTGAGGACGCTCGACCGAAGACCGCTTTCGTCACTCCCGACGGCTTGTACGAATTCAACGTCATGCCGTTTGGGCTGTGCAATGCGCCTGCCACCTTTGAGCGCATGATGGATACCGTTCTGCGTGACCTGAAATGGCACACGTGCCTGTGCTACCTCGATGACGTCGTCGTTTTCGCTCTGGACTTCTCCACGCACCTCCAACGCCTGCGGCATGTTTTAACGCGTCTGAGTGACGCCAGTCTGCAACTGAACTTAAGAAGTGCCGATTTGCAGCTCGGAAGTTGACAATACTCAGCTACGTCGTGTCCAAGGACGGAATTCTCCCCGATCCAGCCAAGCTTCGGGCCGTTACCGAGTTCCCCAAGCCGACATCCGTCAAGGAACTGCGCAGTTTCATAGGACTGTGTTCCTACTTTCGGCGCTTCATCCGAAACTTCGCGTCTATCGTATCGCCGCTGACAAAGCTCCTCGGTAGTAAGGGGCCTCTCCATTCATGGTCATCACAGTGTGACGACGCATTCACAACGCTCCGTCGTTTACTGACGTCGCCTCCCATACTACCGCCACTACGACCCTACTGCCCCTACAGAGGTACACACGGACGCCAGTGGTGTCGGTCTCGGCGCTGTCCTTGCGCAGCGCAAACCAGGGTTCCCGGAATATGTCGTGGCGTATGCAAGCCGTACGCTTACAAAAGCCGAGACTAATTACACCATCACTGAGAAAGAATGTCTGGCAATCGTCTGGGCCCTTACCAAGTTCCGATCTTATTTATATGGTCGCCCATTTGATGTAGTCACCGACCATCACGCACTGTTGTGGTTGTCATCATTGAAAGATCCCTCAGGCCGTCTCGCCCGGTGGGCACTTCGCCTGCAAGACTACGACATCCGCGTGCTGTACCGCAACGGAAGGCAACATGCTGACGCCGACGCCCTGTCGCGCTCTCCCTTGCCTGACGACAATGCCCACGACTCAGCGTCTCATCTTGCCGTTTCTTCCATTAGCATTCATGCCGTTGCTACTGAACAACGCAAGGATCAATGGATTGCCTCACTGATAGACATGCTGACTGATCCATCCACTACATCCACTCGCGCGTTGCGTCGTCAAGCCCACCATTTTGCCGTTCGCGACGACCTTCTCCACCGACGCAATTACAGCGGTGACGGCCACCAGTGGCTACTAGTCATACCCCGCAGTCTGCGCTCTGACATATACGAATTCTTTCATACTGATCCGCAATGTGCGCACTCCGGCGTATCGAAGACTTACCAGCGCATTCGCCAACGGTACTTTTGGCGCGGCATGTACCGCTATGTGCGGAAATTCGTTCGCTCCTGCATAGAATGTCCGCGCCGAAAAACTTCAACGCACCTGTCGCCGGTAGGTCTGCAGCCTCTACCTTGCCCTGCCAGGCCGTTTGGGCGCGTTGTCATCGATTTGTATGGGCCACTTCCACTAACGTCGGCCGGTAACCGCTGGGCCATTGTTGCTGTGGACCACCTCACGCGATACGCCGAAACTGCCGCTCTCCCCGCGGCTACAGCGAGCGATGTGGCCTCCTTCCTGCTCCAACGATTCATGCTGCGACACGGTCCACCTCAGGAACTGCTCAGTGATCGAGGCCGCGTCTTCCTGTCTGAATTCGTCGAAGCCATTTTCAAAGAGTGCAACGTTGTTCATCGCAAAACTGCCGCTTACCACCCGCAGACGAATGGCCTCACTGAACGCTTCAACCGTACGCTCGGCGACATGCTCTCCAAGTACGTCGCCGCCGATCACACAAATTGGGATTCCATTCTACCCTTCGTCACCTACGCATATAACACCGCCCCTCAGAGCACTACTGGCTTTTCACCTTTCTTTTTATTATATGGAAGGCACCCGTCGCACACCATCGACACTATACTTCCGTACAAGCCAGATCCGTCAGAGTGGGCGCCTATTTCTGCTACAGCCAAGCTTACTGAAGAGTGTCGAGAGCTTGCAAGGACCTTTACAGCGCATGATCAAGAGCGGCAAAAAGGCATTCGCGCTGACACCAGCACTACTGCGTCCATGTTCCTCCCTGGAGCGCTCGTCTGGCTCTCGATCCCTACCACTTTAACTGGCCTATCTTCAAAACTATTGCCCAAATACGAAGGCCCCTACCGTGTCGTCGAATGCACTTCCCCTGTAAATTACTTGATCGAACCCATCGAACCATCTTCGGACATGCGCCGTCGAGGGCGCGACATTGTCAACGTGGAGCGCCTCAAAGCCTACCACAACCCGCTCATAGTAACCAGCTGCTAGGTCGCCAGGCGGCTCCCTCTTCGTACCCGGGGTAGTTGTGGTGAAGCCTTCGAACAGTGGGTCGTCCTCTCCAGCGCCTTCTAGTGGGTTGCCCTTTTAGCAAGAGGAAGAGCAGCTCGTGCAGAGAGTCGGTACCCCGCATTGACTGTCGCTGTCAAGCATCGTCGACAAGTGTCCGCCAATAAGCGTCTCAACAATATATATATATATATATATATATATATATATATATATATATATATATATATATATATATATATATATATATATATATATATATATATATATATATATATATATATATATATATATAATCCTCTCTTTTTAATCCCTCCTCACCCCCATCCCTTGTGAGCTACTCTTGAAGTGTCGCACGCCGATGCAAACAGTTACGGAGGCTCACTTTTCTCTTTTTTCCCTCTTATAACCACAATCTCAGTTACAAAGCAAGCGATCTTGCAATATTACAGATATTGCGGAGACTTCCACGGCAGTCGTCTGCAGCCTCATACGCTTGATGCGTTAAGGGCTGGTTGTCGGACGGTGCCGTTTTACCACGATATCGAGGTGTGTTCCGTGTCGTCCTCGGGCGATTCAGTTGCGAAAGCGCCGAAGACGCGGGCGTGACCCGTCGTCTGGCGGCTTGGCCGTCTCGGCTCCGTTGCTAGTTCCGGCCGGTCCACCGACAGTGCCACGGGCTTGGGTAACCCGCACGGCGCGACCGAGTCGATGCAACGAAAACGCGAGCATGAACGTGCTTCTTGCCGCACGGCTCCCACTCGTCCTTCGGAGACTTCACACAAGAACACAAGAACAAACAAACAGTAATTTATGTTTGGTAAAAAAGGTGTCGACGTCTGCCGTAGGGCATAAGACTGGCGCAAAAAAGAAGACTCACTTCAAGACAAGCTCTGCGTACGCTAATAGAATATGGAAGCCACACGTCGCTTGTCTTATCCTGTCAAAATAAGGGTTCCACTGCCTGCAAGGCAGGTCCTATATAAAAATGCTAATGAGAGTGCCAAATCGACAGCTATGCTGTCTTTATATGTTGCAAAGTATTCAGAGCAAAAATAAAATTGAAATGCGCCAAGCCAAGAAAACGAGAACACATCCTTAGGTTTTGTTCTACAAAGGTGGAAAAACAAATGTTGGGCATCAAATACCTCACTTAAACACCACAGCGATGTAACCTGTCATCGAATAATCTTACGGAATTTGCGAAGTACAGTAGCCTAAGCTGCTTTGATATAAGCAGATGGCCGTCGGCAGGGCTTTGTGCTAGGGGTTTGCTCCTAGTACTCAAAATCGTTAACCACTTTTTTTTTCTAAACACCTCTCATCTAGCGGCGTAATTCGCGTACACCCTTCTTATACGTACCGCGATAACACAAGCTAAGTCCATGGATGACCAATTCGCCCGAGTTACAACACGCCTTCCTTGCGTAAGTTATTGGAGCTATAGTCGGGCGTCCGCAGCAGCTCTGCGTTCGCCAGAAACGCACGGAGGTGGCAGTAGAGAGTTTTAGTACTGCGGAATGGTGCTACGTACGCATCACGCAAGCGCCTTGCGTTACGTGGCGTCGTTTGCCACTAACCGGCTTTCGCCGTAGTACCCGCGTACGTAACGAGCGTGAAGCGTGTTGCGCCATCTGGTAGGTCAAAATCGAAGCACGTGTTGTTGACAACCAATATGAGCCAATCCAAGTGTTATAGCCAGATTATGGCCATATTTTGAGCCACAGAGCTGGTTGGTGCTTGCCTTCGATGCCGCCATTTTGCAAAACGAAGTCTTACGCTGTCGCGAACTTGTTCGAAAGCGGCGCGATCACCTCACACGTACGCACGCACGCATCTCATGCGTGCGTACGTAGCGGCCGCGTACGTAGTGCGATACGTGCGCGTTGCGGTCTGCGCATGCGCACTACGCAGAACGTGGCGTCCTTACGTACGCAACGCCGCCACGTACGCAGCGTATGCAGTACTAAAGCTCTCTAGTATGCGTAGACAGAAAGCACTGTTTCTTGCGGAAGTCCACAGTTTCTGACAATCGGCGTGGCGTCTCTTGCCGGCTTCGCGTTTCGTTCCCGCGTCTTGTTCGGCAGACACGACGCGCAAAAGCGAGCCGCCGACCCTTTCCACTGACCGTGGTCCAGAAGCTGGCGAGACGCGTCGGTGCGTTACAAAACTACAAAGCTGTCGACTCCAGCCAGCACGTGCAACGCGGCATTTCTTTTTGCAGCTCTTTCGCCCGCCGGACCACGCTTTGCGGTGTGTACAACGCACCACAACTTGGTGGTGGAGCTCACCCTGCCCTTTTTTACGTGGGTGCGGGCCACAGCCGAACATACAACTTGAAGGGAAATAAGGATGGAAAGGTGGGCCAGTTGGTAATTCATGATGGTTCAGCGAACTGGGAACGCGGGGGTAAACACAGACACAAAGCAAAGACTGTGTGCCTCTTCTTTGCTTTGTGTCTGTGTTTACCCTCGCGCTCCCCGTTCACTGAACCATCGCGAAATAAGGACTTCAATACAGTTTTTTGACAGACTTTGCGAGCTTCTTATGCATGTTGCTGCGGAGGTTCAACAAATGCTGCCCATCACTGCTTGCGCGCGTCCAGACACCTTGTTTTTGGTCTGAATCTGCGTGGCATCTTTAACGTTCATTCTACACTCGGTGACAACTTTTTTTTTTGCATTGAAGCGAACGCTACACAGCAAAATCGCGTGCATCCAACCATAAGTGAATGCATAGTTCCACAATAGTGCCTGTGTTTTCAACGTGAAATATAAAGGTTTCTCTACTATTTTCTACGTGGAGCTGTTTGAGACAGCATGCAGCTCATACCAGTGAGATATTCGTAGTTATTTTTGTTTATTCGTTGTGACTTCGCTTTTTTTGAACACGCAAGGAACCCTACTGAAATTTTCCGTATGCGAGTCCAATAATTCCATTTGTTTTCATGCGGAATCCATATGCTTTCCCTATATTTTCTACATATTTTTCATACCTTTCCGTAAGATTCTTACGGAAACATATGGAATTGTTGGACATCGCATACGGAACGTTTAATGTCCCGCCTTTTTGCGTGTATGCGAGGACGTCCCGCCTTTTTGCATGTACCTCAAACCATAGAGTTTCTAAAAATTAACTGGAGGGTACTCTGGTACTGCGATTGTTCAGTGAGCAGGGGAATTATGGGTAGTACAAGGATTTGCCTAGTCTTCGTACTTGCGAGCTGCGAATCACACTTGTGGCTTCGTTTATTGGTGTTTCCTTTTTGTTTCGAACGAAAGAACAAACCGTTTTGAACTTTATGACCCGATTTGAAATGGTAAGCCTAAAATATTAAGGTGGTGGAGCGCAACTGTGAAACCTTTGCTAATTGTGAAATATTGTACTGAACTATTGCCATGCCATTTGTTTATCATTTGATCCGCCATACTTGAGAATATAATTTTGTTTTGTTTATCAACTCTCGGCTCTGACTCATTCTTTGGACTACAGCCGGCGTCCACTGGCGCGCCAAATAGGACCATTTCTAAATTGTCCGTGCTTTCGTGGTGCAGTTTGGGGGAACCGATTCTTCGGCCCTTGGAGTTAGCCCGGCGATACGCCTCCCTAATTAACGGGACCTGTGACAACGATTCAGAGTACTCGCTACTCTACTATGGAAGAGCTGAAAGTTGTCTTTTCGGGTGTGTTTAAAAAAGTAGTTAACGACTTGGAGTACTTAGTACTCTACTATGGGAGAGCAGAAAGCCGTCCCGTGGGCTTGATCAGGCCCGAACTGTGTGTTTAGAAAAAGTGGTTTGGGGGGTTGAGAAAAAAATGGCAGCATATCTATGGAGTAAATGATAGAGAGGGGGGCGAAGCATCTGTCCGTTCATTCGTTCTTGCTTCCGTCCATTCATGCATCCTTCTATGTGACCGTCCGTGCGTCCATCCGCCCGTCCGCGCATGCGTCTGTTCGTGCATCCACACATCCATCTGTGCGTCCGTCCCTGCGTACGTCCATGCGTCCGCCCCTGCGTCTGTTCATGCGTCCATCTGTCCATGCAGCCATCCGTGCGGCCGTGCATGCATATGTCTGTGTGTCCGTTCGTCCATCTATTCAACACTCCAAGTACCACCATCACGTATCTTTTCATCACATATTCCCCATATAGAAGCACTGCCATCCAGCGGACATTCCAAGGACTAAACGAGAAGTGGCACACGCACACTTTCTTATGGCTTGCGCTTCGTATCTACTTCCCACCTTTGACCACCTCGAGTTCGTGGTATATGCTTGTTCACTGTACTCATGGCACTGCGGCCCAACGCTCGCTAAACCTTTCTAAAACCAAGGAGGTTACGCCCAGCGAGTATAACGTAGCAACCCTTTCTTGTCAGATAGTGCTCAATGTACATGCCAATGGCTGCTAATGGGGAATAAGAGACAGGAGAATTCGGATTTTACTTTCCTACGGCTTGTGCTTCGTATCTAGTTCCCACCTTTAACCATCTCGAGTTCATCGTATATACTAGTTCACTGTTTTCATGGCACTGCGGCTCAACGCTCGCTAAACTTTTTTAAAACCAAGGAGGTTACGCCCAGCGAGTATAACGTAACAACCCTTTCTTGTCAGATAGTGCTCAATGTACATGCCATGGCTGCTAATGGGGAATGAGAGACAGGAGAATTCGGCTTTTAGTTAGCACGCACGCTGCAAATTTTTTATTGTTCAACAACGCACAGGAGAAATCTCCCACCGGCACCACCTTGCAGGTCAAAACGTAAGACTCGCTACACACTACGACTACGACTACTATGAGAGACGAACGGGTGCTGGCTTTAGGGAGCTTCCCCCTAAAAACGTTTAACAATTTCTAGTACTTCGTACTCAACTATGGGAGAGCACTAAGCTGTCCCTAAAACCCGTAACGATAATTCCGCCCGTTCCTTGTTTGTGCTTATTCCTGACATACACCCACAATTGTATCGTTGCTTTCACTTCAAAATCTTAAACGTCCTCGTAAATTTTTTTCAGTACTCTGACATTGCTCCTCAGCAAAGCAATGTATTATCAACAGGAACATCAGAATTCAAATAAGTAATGTGCATAGTCTTCACATTCGCTGACGGAAAGTACTTGCGATTCGATCGGAAACCAGATCACGTAGCAATATTTGACGGGAGAAGGGCAGGGGCCCTGACAAGTGATTGCGGGGCAAGTGGTTTGGAGAAGTGTCTCAAGAACGTAGTAGTAGCAGTACTAGCAGTAAACAACTTTATTATTGCGATAGCAATTATATAGACACTCTCGGCTAGCTTTTGCCGCTGGCGTCGGCGTCGACGTCACTTACCATACATATACACGTGTAGCGGCACGTATCTATACACGTATCTATAGGTGTAAAAGGAACAAAGAAAAAAATTCCCGAAAAAGACTCTGGTGCGCTGAATTTAACTTGGGTCCCCTGAGTCGTGAGTGCGAGGCGTTAACCACTGAGCCACCGAGGAGCACGTCCTTCTTCTGAATCGTGAGTGCGAGGCGTTAACCACTCAGCCACCGAGGAGCAATTCCTTCAACGTTCAAGCGGCAATCTATTTATATCTACCACTTACCGCTGCTGACGGGCATCTCGGGGGGAATCATCATGTTTTCAGCATTACCAACAAGATGGTGCAATGAGCGCGCGTCGCTACATCACGTGGTGGCGCGCGCTCCAATCTTATCCTCTAAACTCAAAATACGGGGCAAGCACAATCTTACGGTGAGGAAGAGGGGATAATTGTATATCTTGGCCGGCCTCGGGTTTTACCTGGAACGATTCTGTGGTAGTTACCAGACGCACAAAGGTCGCTGCAATCATTGGAGTCTCCATTTGCGAAAAGCGCGCGCTTTCAAGTCACAGCGAAGTAAATATCTGAGACGCTTATTCGCATTCATCTGTACCTGTGAGTAGTTTCGTGCGTAATTTGTGCGTGAGAAACGCGGGACACGTTTCGATCTGCTTTCCATTCTGCACTTGACCTTCCAATTTGTTGCTATCGCGTTCATTGCTTCGCCTTTGCGGCAAAGCCGTGACTTAATAATATTGTTACGGGAAGGACACTGACTCAGAGGGGTAGTCACCGATGTATTTACAGCCGGTTAGGCGAGCAGCGCCAGCCACACAGATTAGCTCGTGCCAGTCTATCTGCTTTGTCTTCTTCAGCTCCATGCAATGGCACGTAGCATGACCCCCGGCGGTGGAGGCACCGACCCGGTGCTTTAAAGGTCGTTATCTGACGCATTATATTAGGGCTTGATCACCGAGACGTGTACGATATCACTGGGCCGCATAGTAGATGATGATGGACAAATGGGGCTGATCTCGTAGGTGACAGGTGTTACTTGACGCAATATACGGTAGGGTCCCGTGTAATGAGACAGAAGTTTTTTGGATAGGCCCAGCCGAAGACGAGGGGACCAGAGTAAAGCGAGGGTACCAGGAGCGAAATGTACGTCTCTATGTTCCGCATCGTACCGACGGCATTGGTTGGTTCGCGACGCCATCAGCCGAGCGCGAGCGAGCTGACGGGCATGATCGGCTCGCGCAATCGCGTCGTGGGCATACTCGCTGGTGGACGAGGTGTGAGCGGAGATGACTGTGTCCAGTGGTAAAGTCGGCTCTCCTCCGTACAATAAGTAGAACGGTGAAAAGCCCGCTGTGTCGTGACGGGATGAATTATACGCGAAAGTTGCGTAGGGTAAGGCAAGGTCCCAGTCTCAGTGGTCGGGCGACACGTACATAGCGAGCATATTTGTTAAAGTGCGGTTAAATCGTTCCATGAGGCCGTTTGTTTGAGGGTGGTAAGCGGTTGTCAGTGTGTGTTGCGTGGAACAAAAACGCAGAATGTCGGCGATGTCTTGGGATATAAATGTACGGCCACGGTCTGTGAGAAGCTGTCTCGGAGCACCGTGAATCAATATAACGTCCCTTAACAAGAAGTCAGCGACGTCGGTTGCGCAACTGGTCGGTAGAGCTCGCGTAATAGCGTAGCGTGTAGCGTAGTCTGTAATAACGGCTATCCATTTGTTTCTCAATGTTGATGTGGGAAAAGGACCAAGCAGGTCTAACCCAACACGGTAAAATGGTTCCGCGGGTATGTCGATTGGTTGAAGATGGCCAGCGGGTAGCAGCGACGGTGTTTTACGACGCTGACATAGGTCACACGGGGCAACGTATCGGCGTACCGAACGAGCAAGGCCTGGCCAGAACAAACGGCGCCGGACGCACTCGTACGAGCGGGATACGCCAAGGTGTCCAGCCATGGGAGCGTCGTGCAGTTCGGTGAGAAAACAGCGGCGCAAAAGCTTAGGCACAACAATGAGAAGGTCGGGCCCATCTAGTCGGAAATTTTGACGCTATAGCACACCCTTTTGAATGACAAAGTAGCAGACGGAAGCATCATTTGTGGAGGATTCCATACGGCTGATGTCAAGCAGCTCTGGATCACGCTTCTGTTCTTCCCCAATATTGAGGAAGTCGGACACTGACATGATAGAGTTCTCCGTGGGCTCGTCAGTGTCCTCAAAATCGTCGACAGGGTACCGGGAGAGGCAATCGGCATCACGGTGTAGGTGGCCAGATTTGTAGACCACCGAATAGGAAAACTCTTGCAGGCGCAAAGCCCAGCGACCAAGGCGGCCTGATGGATCTTTCAGAGAGTTGAGCCAGCAGAGTGAGTGGTGGTCGGTAACTACCGAAAATGGGCGTCAGTATAGATAAGGTCGAAATTTCGCCACCGCCCATACAAGAGCCAAGCACTGATGCTCTGTTATCGAATAGTTACGTTCAGGGGCGGATGGGAGGCGGCTGGCATATGCAATAACGCAATCATGGCCATGTTGTTTCTGAGCCAGCACTGCACCGATGCCATGCCCACTTGCATTTGTACGGATTTCAGTAGGGCAGCAGGGTTGAAGTGTGCCAGAATCGGAGGGGTAGTGAGAAGAGCGACGAGAGTCGAGAACGCAGAAGCTTCTTGGGAGCCCCATGAAAACGGGACTTCTTTCTTGAGGAGCTGCGTAAGCGGCCTCGCTATGTGCGCAAAATTTTTCACGAAGCGTCGGAAGTAGGAGCATAGTCTGATAAAGCTGCGTACATCCTTCGCAGATTGTGGTACAGCAAAGTTTTTGACAGCGCTGATTTTTGCCGGGTCTGATTGTACACCATTGGCGTCTACTAATTGGCCAAGTACTGTGATTTGATGGCGGCCAAAGTGACATTTGGACGAGTTGAGCTGCAGGCCAGCGTGACGGAAGATTCCCAGGATGGCTGAGAGGCGCTCTATGCGAGTTTCAAATGTTGGTGAAAAGACGATGACGTCGTCCAAGTAGCACAAACAGGTGGACCTTTTGAATCCTCTGAGCAGGGAGTCCACCATTCGTTCGAAGGTGGCTGGAGCGTTACAAAGGCCAATGGGCATGACCTTGAACTGATATAGGCCATTGGGGGTGATGAATGCCGTCTTTTAACGCTCCATTTCATCTACCTCTATCTGCCAGTAGCCGGAACGAAGGTCTATGGAGGAAAAACAGTGGGGGCCATAGAGGCAATCAAACGCATCATCTATTCGTGGCAGAGGGTAGACGTCTTTTTTGGTAATTTTGTTTATGTATCGATAATCCACACAGAAACGCCATGCACCGTCTTTCTTGTGGACTAGCACTACAGGAGATGCCCAAGGACTGCAGGATGGCTCAATGATGTCCTTGGCGAGCATTTTGTCGACCTCACTTTGAATGATGTGACGCTCGGCCGCCGACACCCGATATGGGCGCCTATGAATAGGATGCTCATTACCAGTGTTTATGCGGTGGCTCATACCGGTAGCTTTCCCCAACGGACGGCCGCTGATGTCAAAAACGTCGATGCAGGACAGCAGAACTCGGTGGAGCTCATCAGTCTGCTGCGGCGTTAAGTTGGAAGCGATCATAGAAGTAATAGCGCTGTCGGAGCAAGTGGCAGATTGATGTTGAGCGTGGGGGTCAGAAGGGGCGGCCATCGCAAAAACATCTACCGCATGGTCTTCTAAGGCGCAGAGCAACGCCAAAGAGATTTCTTGTGGCAATACTTGAGGTGTCAAGCTAAAGTTGACAACTGGGAGGCACGTAGAATTTCCTGCGACGGACAGAATGGTGTGCGGTAATGTAATGCCACGGCTTATGAGAACATCGTGGATAGGGGTCTGAACATAGTCACCGTCGGGAACTGGTGGTATTGAGACGAGCTCTATGTAGATCAGTCCGAGCGATGCAGCGCCACCTCCGGGGGCTGCAACGCTTAGTTTTCCGTCGGGGAACCTCGTGGGAAGGCGGGGTAAGATGGTCGGCGGGGCTGTGGAGAACGAGACTGGCGAAGTTGGGGGGATGGAGAGCGTGAGTAGCGGTGTTCAGAAACAGGTTCCTGGGCAAAATAGTCGCGGCTGGTCTCATGGCGATAGGCAGGACGTGCATAGAAGGGACGAGAGGACGGTTGTGCAGGAGGACCCCAGCGACTTCTGCAATGGTGGGAAATGTGCCCGATTCTGTGACACGAGAAGCATATCGGCTTGTCATCGTGTGTTCCCCATGCGGATGAATTACGGAACGTTGAGGGAGAGCCGGTCGGGAAGGGACGTGCAGGCGTGTATCGGGGCTAGTAGTCGGTTGTCACAGGTGTCTGGAGGATATGTGTCGAGACACGAGGACGTCGCAGTGGTGTTCGGGAGGCGCTGGAACTGATGGGAGATGCGTCTGCTTTTAGCTTGTTGGAACCGGCGGCATTCTTGAATGATCGCATCAACAGATGACACATTGTTGAATACCAACAAGTTGAACGCATCGTCGGCGATACCCTTTAGGATATGGGCAACTTTTTTAGGTTCAGACATATTTTCGTCAGCTTGGCTGCATAGTGAAAAGATAGCCTGAATATAACCGATATAGGGCTCCGTGAAAGATTGTGCGCGAGTCGACAACTCATTTTTCACAGCTTCACGACGACCAGAGATGTTGCCAAAAAGCTCACGGATCTTTCCCTTGAAGCTGTCTCAGCTTGTTATGTCATGCTCGTGATTATCAAACCAAACACGAGGGGTTCCGTCGAGATAAAAGATGACGTTTGCGAGCATAAGAGTGGGATCCCACCTGTAAGTGGCGCTGACGCGTTCGTAGAGGCGTAGCCACTGGTCGACGTCGGAACCCTCGCTGCCCGAGAACACGCCAAGGTCTTTGAGCGCGGGAAGCGTTACGAAAGTTGTTGCGGGCACTGGATTGATAGGTCGGGCAGAAGGGAGAGCGACCGGAGAGGATGTAGCCCAGTCTTGAGTGGTCATGTTGTTAGTCGCGAGGGAGCGTCCGCTTCGGAGTTCCGTGGCGAGGACGGGGATCGCACAACTCCACCAAATTTGTTACGGGAAGGAGACTGACTCAGAGGGGTAGTCACCGATGTATTCACAGCCGGTTAGGCGAGCAGCACGAGTCACACAGATTAGCTCGTGCCAGTCTATCTGCTTTGTCTTCTTCAGCTCCATGCACTGGCACGTAGCAATATTAAACAACTTTATCTCCAAGAACGAATATTCTCCTAATATCAAACGCTATATACCTTTTCACAGTTTACAAACACAGGCCGTTGATGACATCTAGTTTTACAGACTGATGTACCTAAATAACACCAGTAGACCACAGGAGCTTTAGAAAATAGCTCACTTATTTTCTACAGTTTCCTTCTTTCATTTGATAAAATATATATTCAAATAAATGTTCTTTTGAACTTCACAAAAATTTGAGAAAATTTTCTTGTACTTTACGCACGTTTCTTTTATGTATAAACGAAAGAGATAATTTCCTTACATTTGAAAAGAACTGTAAAACGTGCTTTCAGTTTTGACGTGAGGAGCTGGTAAATGAGGCGACCGGTAAATGAGACGACACGTACGGCGACGACCCAGGAGACACAGGGGCGCTCGATCCCCGCACACCAAGGCACAGTCCGCACACCAGCCAATTGGAGAGTAGCGGTACAGCGCCATCTAGAATATGCTCCCTCTACTGCAGTTTGTATGCACTTCCATGAGACAGTGGCATCTATTATACTGCTCGGGCGATAGTACCCACTCTCCGCTTTAAGCAGGAAAAAGGTTAGCCTAAGAGGAGCTTCGCTCCTAAATTTGTTTAGTGCTGGCCAGTGCATTTTCAATCCATTGACGGTTGTGCCGTCTGTCTCACGTCAGTCCACCGTGGTGGCGTGGCGGTCACGGTGCTCGGATGGTGACCCACAGGTCATGTGTTCGATCCCTGCCAGAGCGGTCGCATCTCGACGGAGTCGTAATGGTGGAGGTCCGTATATTGCTGGATGTCAGTGCACAATAATGGTCACAATTTCCTTAGTCCTCCACTACGGCGTGTGTAATGATGAAGTCATAGATTCGGGACATAATACTACACATGCTAATAACATTGTTACGCGAGAAAATAGACGCTGGATCGACAAGGCTATACAGGCAAAATATATTGCAAACAGCAGTAGTGGCGTGACCACTTAACCAGCGACCGAGTGGAGAGAGAGCCCTTTGTCTTTTTCGTCAAGCACACACGTGCATCGTCCCTGAAAATGTCAATATGCACGTAGCATAGCCCCAAGCGGCAGAAATGCCATCTCGGCGCATCTAAATCTTGATACATAACAGCCGCTAAACACTGCTGCATGAAAGAGGAGGACGAAGTGAGTGTTCGTTTGGTGCTGGACTAGCGCCATCTTGCTCGTCGAGTTCTGTGCGTTGCAAATAGGTTATTAAGGAAGTTACTCGCAACATTATTGGTGGAGGTGGACGACCCCCGTACCTCGATAGGGACGCGCAGCGATCGCACCATCGGCGACCTTTCGACTGCTTCGACTGCTGGTACTTCCTCTACGCCGCCCTCATCAGTCCAAGCCACCACCTACGTCACACTCCCGCACCTCCGGGATCCCGACACTTTCTCCGGTGATGGTACGATCGATCTTGACACTTGGCTGAACCGGTACGAGCGCGTCAGTGCTACTCACCGCTGGGATCCAACGCTCATGCTCGCCAATGTGCTTTTCTACCTGGACGGCACTCCCCGAACCTGGTTTGAAAGCCACGAATTTTACTCGTAACAATATCAACATCACCGGGAGAGTGGTAGGGCTTTAAGCGTTCCATACGTACGATGTCGCTGAAGGCGAAGAGATGCCGACGACGAGATGAAGGCGACGAGAGACCCCGGAAATTTCATGTCACTGGAGTAACCTCACGAAGAACTCGGTGTGGACCTGTGTAGCGCGAAATCAGTTTTTCTGACGAACAGACTTGACGGGTCGGGGACCTAAGCAATACAAAAGAAGTGGATGAAAAGTGCTCGTCTCGGTGCCGTTGATCGTACAAATGCCGCTGGTTCTCATCAGAGACGAGAAGGCGAGTGCGGGTAATTTCGCGTGCATGGGCAGCTCGAGTGATCGCGTAGATTCGCTGGTCGTTGCGGTGGTAGACGAGGTGAATGTATCTAGGAGTTGTGCAAGTTCTAGGCCGAACAACAGAAAAAACGGAGAGTAAACGGTAGTGTCATTGCGCGAAGAAATATCTGAAAATGTCGCGTATAGTAAAGCAAGGTTCCAGTCAGAGTGGTCGGAAGAAACATACTTTGCAAGCATGTCTGTAAGTGTTTGATTGAGCCGCTCCGTGAGTCAATTTGTCGGTGGGTGGTACGGCGTAGTGAGCTTGTGACTCGTTTCACATGACTGCAGAATACCGGTTATCACCTTCGATACAAAGGTGTGGCCACGGTTTGTAAGCAGATGGCGTAGAGCTCCATGTTGCAAAATCACGTTGTCTAGGAAAAAGCTGGCGGCATCTGTAGCGCAGCTTTCTGTAAGATCTCGTGTGATGGCGTAGCACGTGGCGTTATCTGTGGCCATGGCTATCCACTTGCTGCCATAGCAAAACAAGGGAAAAGGGCCGATTAGTTCTAAGCCAACGCGGAAGAATGGTTCTGACGAAATGTCGAGTGTTTGAACGTGTCCGGTGGGAAGCATCGATGGTGTTTTGTGGCGCTGACATTTTTCACAAGCCGCAACGTATACCATTTGACTGAGCGTCAAAGCACTGACCAAAAGAATCGTTGGCACATCTGCTCGTAATGCGTGACACACCAAGGTGACCGGCTGTTGGCAGGTCATGAAGTTCGAGGAGAACCGCCGAGCGAAGGTGTTTCGGAACGTCAAGCAGCTGGGATGGTGCACCTGGGTGAAAATTTTTCTGGTATAGTACACCACCGTGGAGCACGAATGCATGATGGGACCTGTCGGAAGATGGTGATTCGAAGTGCTCCGTGACAGCATACAAAGATGCACCAAGGTGTTGCTCGTCCCCGATGTGGGTCAGTTGCGAAACAAAAAACATGCAAGTGTCAATGTCGGTAACAGGAATGGTGCTCGATTCACATACCGGGTAGTGGGACAGGCAGTCTGAATCTTGATGTAGGTGTCCCGTTTAGTACGCAACTGATTATGTGTATTCTTGCGGTCGCAGAGCCCAGCGCCCAAGCCGGCCAGTAGGCTCCTTCATTGACGAAAGCCAACGTAGCACATGTTGGTCCGTTATTACAGAGAAATTCGCGCCATATAGATATGGGCAGAACGTCGATATTGCCTAAACAAGAGCAAAACATTCACGCTCTGTTAATTAATAGTTACGCTCGGCAGCTGTGAGAAGGCGGCTAGCGCAGGCAATAACTCGGTCGTGTCCCCGTTGGCACTGGGCAAGGTCGGCTCTAATCCCGTGACCACTAGAATCGGTTCGCACTTCTGTCGGAGCGGATGGGTCAAAGTGGGTCAATATAGGTGGAGTCATCAGAAGTGTGATGAGGTGAGAAAAAGCGGTGTGAAAAAAACCACGTAACAGTCACTTCTTCCTTGAGAAGGTCATTGAGAGCTCGAGTGATTGTTACAAAATCTTTCAGAAACCTCCTGAAATAGGAACGAAGCCGTACAAAACTCCGGACCTCTCCGACCGACCAGCGTAAAGGAAATCTCGTGACTGCACCAATTTTCGCCTGGCCAGGCTGCACACCTGATGCGTCGACAAGGTGGCTCAACGCTGTAATTTTGCGGCGGTTGAAGTGACACTTGGACGAGTTTAATTGAAGGCGTGTAGTGCGGAAGATGTCAAGCAGAGGCTGACAAACGCTAAAGGTGGGTCTCAAATAAAGGCGAATATACAAGGACGTCTTCCAGGTAGCTCTGGCATGATGACCACTAGAACCCTTGTAGCAGTGAGTCCATCATACGCTCGAACGTGGATGGGGCGTTGCATAGCGCAAACGGCATAACCATGAATTGCTATGGGCCATCGGGAGTTACAAACGCAGTATTTTTTTGGTCTTTCTCATACACCACAATCTGGCAATAGCCAGAACGTAGATCTATTGAAGAAGAGTATTGCGCACAATGGAGACAATCGAGAGCGTCATCAATGCGGGGCAAAAGGTAAACGTCCCTTTTCGTGATTCTATTAAGAGGGCGGTAATCAATGCAGCGATGGCAGTGATAGCGTAGTGGTTAGAGCATCCGCCTCACATGCAAAAGGTCCGTGGTTCAAATCCCGGTGCCGCGCAGTTCCCAACCGGATAAAAAAGCATCCGCGTGGTGATGGAACTCCATTAAGAGGCTTGGGGTGTGGCCTCACCGGTAACCACCGCCGGGAGCGCACTCCTTCACCAAAGAAGGATTGGCCACCCTGGTGCAGTATCTGGCCGCTACCTCCCACATGCATACGTCAAATAACTCACGGCCCTCAGTCCCCAGCAGCTGCGAAGCAACTGACCACGGCGGCGGTCAGATCTGCAACGCAGCAGAGGGTGCTAAGAATCTCTGGATCCGGACAGGCCGCCATTGGAACCTGAACTTGGCAACGTTTAACTCTAGAACCTTATCTAGTGAGGGAAGTCTATCTGTACTATTCGAGGAGCTAGAGGGTATTAAATGGGATATAATAGGGCTCAGTGAGGTTACGAGGACAGATGAGGCTGATACGGTGCTACAGAATGGGGACGTCCTTTGCTATCAGGGCTTGGCTGGCAAAAGAGAACTGGGAGTGGGGCTCTCAATTCACAGAAACATAGCTGGCAACATGGAAGAATACTATAGCATTAATGAAAGAATGGTAGGTATCGTATAAACTGAATAAGAGATACAAGATGAAGATGGTACAGGCCTACGCGCCTATATCCATCCATAATGACGCTTCAGTTGAAAGCTTCTATGAAGACGTGGAATCGGCAATGAGTAAGGTAAAACATAGTATACAATACTGATGGGAGACTTTAATGCAATGGTAGGGACGAAGCTGGCTGGAGACCAGGCAGTAGGAGATTATGGCATCGGTACTAGAAACGCCAGAGGAGAGCTACTAGTAGAAGTCACAGAACGCAATAATTTACGGATTTTGAATACCTTCTACCGTAAACGAGGAAAACGCAAGTGGACACGAAGGAGCTCTAATAGCAAAATAAGAACGAAATAGACTTTATATTGAGTGCACACCCAGGCATCGTGCAGGATGTGGAAGTGGTTGGCAAGGTACGATGCAGTGACCATAGAACGGTACGGTCTCGAATTCACCTAGACTTGAAAAAGGAACGACAGAAACTGATACGCAAGAAGCCAATCAATGAGCTAGCACTGAGAGGGAAAGTACAGGAATTCAGAGTCTCGCTTCAGAACAGGTACTCGGCTCTTAGTGAGGAAACCAACCATAGCATAGATACAATGAATTATCATCTGACGAGTATCATTACGGAGTGTGAAGTGGAAGTTAAAGGCAGGGTAGTTAGACAGGACACTGGCAATCTTTCCCAGGAAACGAAGAATCTCATTAAAAAGCGTCAAATCATGAAAGTCTCAAGTACAACAGACAAAATAGAACTGGCAGAGCTTTCGAAGTTCATTAATATGCGTAAGGTATCTGACGTAAGAAGGTATAACATAGAGAGAATTGAACACGCTCTGAAAAACGGTGGAAGCGTCCAAGCAGTGAAGAGGAAACTTGGGATAGGCAAAAATAAGATGTATGCACTAAGGAACAAAGAAGGCAAAATAACTACCAATATGGATAGGATAGTTAAAATAGCGTAGGAGTTTTACAGAGATCTGTACAGTAGCCGGGAGAACCACGACCTTAACACTATAAGAACTAGCAGTAACCCAGATGACACCCCACCAGTAATGATAGAAGAAGTCAGAAATGCTTTGGAGAGGATGCAAAGAGGCAAAGCTGCTGGTGAGGATCAGGTAACATCAGATCTGCTGAAAGATGGAGGACAGATTGTGTTAGAAAAACTAGCCACCCTGTTTACGAGGTGTCTCCTGACGGGAAGAGTACCAGAGTCTTGGAAGAACGCTAACATCATCTTAATACATAAGAAAGGAGATGACAAGGACTTGAAGAATTACAGGTCATTTAGCTTGCTTTCTGTAGTATACAAGCTATTTACAAAGGTAATTGCTAACAGAGTAAAGAAAACGTTAGAATTCAATCAACCAAAGGAACAAGCAGAATTTTGAACCGGCTACTCAACAATCGACCACATTCATACTATCGATCAGGTAATAGAGAAATGCTCAGAATATAACCAACCACTATACATAGCCTTCATAGATTACGAGAAGGCGTTTGATTCAGTAGAAATATCAGCCGTCATGCAGACACTGCGGAAACAGGGCGTCGATGAAGTATATATAAACATCCTGGAATAAATCTACAGGGGATCAACTGCTACCATAGTGTTTCATAAAGAAAGCAACAGAATACCAATCAAGAAGGGTGTAAGGCAGGGGGACACAATCTCCCCAATGCTTTTTACCGCGTGCTTACAGGAGGTATTCAGAAGCTTAGAATGGGAACAGTTAGGGATAAGAGTTAATGGAGAGTACCTTATTGTAACCTGCGCTTCGCCGATGACATTGCATTGCTGAGTAACTCAGGGGACGAATTGCAACTCATGATTACGGAGTTAGACAAGGAGAGCAGAAAGGTGGGTCTTAAAATGAATCTGCAGAAAACGAAAGTAATGTACAACAACCTCGGAAAAGAGCAGCGCTTCGAGATAGGTAATAGTGCACTTCAAGTTGTAAAAGACTATGTCTACTTAGGGCAGGTAATAACCGCGGAGCCGAATCCACGAGACTGAAGTAACCAGAAGAATTAGAATGGGGTTGAGCACATTTGGCAAGCACCCTCACATTATGACAGGTAGATTGCCACTATCCCTCAAGAGGAAGGCATATAACAACTGTATCTTGCTGTACAGATTAGGGAGGCAGCATTACCCGCCACCACACTCCTCATTAAATAAGCAGCAGGCGACAGCGTGGCGCCTATTACAAACAAACACGTTCCCAAACCCAATCGCTTATAATCATTGTTACCCGGACCTCTACTCAGACAGATGTAAACACTGCAATCAGCGGGCGGACCTTAAACACATTATCTGGGCTTGCCCCAACATCGTGAAGGGGCCAAACACATACATGAATACGGAGCAGTGGGAGGCCGCGCTGCTAAGCTCAAGCATCGAGGACCAACTACAGGTCATCAGGCAAGCCGAAGATGCCGCTAGGGCCCAAGGACTCCTAGCTGCCATCTAAGGGAGGGGAGTCAACTCCTCTAACACTTGCCGTTTCAATAAAAGTTGTTTCTCTCTCTCTGTATCTTGCTGGTACTTAGCTATGGAGCAGAAACCTGGAGACTTACAAAGAAGGTTCAGTTTAAATTGAGGACGACGCAGCGAGCAATGGAAAGGAAAATGGTAGGTATAACCTTAAGAGACAAGAAGAGAGCAGAGTGGATTAGGGAACAAACGGGGTTAAGGATATCATAGCTGAAATCAAGAAGAAGAAATGGACATGGGCCAGGCATGCAGCGCGTAGACAGGATAACCGCTGGTCGTTAAGGGTAACTAACTGGTTTACCAGAGAAGGCAAGCGGGTTAGGGGGAGACAGAAGGTTAGGTGGGCAGATGAGATTAAGAAGTTTGTGGGTATAAATTGAGAGCAGCAAGCACCGGACCGGGTTAACTGGCGGAACATGGCAGAGGCCTTTGTCCTGCAGTGGACGTAGTGAGGCTGATGATGATGATGATGATGAATCAATGAAGATTTGCCACGTGTCGTCTTTCGTTTTAACGAGCACGACAGGAGATGCCTAAGGGCTTGAGGAGCGTTCAATCATGTGTTTGGCTAGCATGCTGTTGACTTCTTGTTGAGTTACCTAACACTCTGAGGCAGACGTCTGGTATGGACGGCGGTGAATGGAAAGATAATCACCAGTGGTAATGCAGTGAGTGAAATCTGGTCTGGACGGCTGTCGATGTCGAATATGTCGTGGTATGAAACTAGATCGTGGATAGGGCATCTGCTTGCTCAAGTTGGAGATCCGTGGTGATGAACTGAGGGCGACATGGAAAATCGGAGCATACGTCTGCCGCAAATGTGGTGACGTCGTCTTCTGTTAAGGGTCGCAGTGAGGCGACCGATATTCCTTGTGGTAGTGTTTGCTACGTAAGACCGAAATTTAAAATATAAAAAAAACATGTATGATTAGAGGCCATGGTTACGACGCTGTGTGATACAGTGACGTAGCGCACCAGGGGAATATCAGAAATAGGCGTGACGATATAATCACCGTGAAGCACGTGGTAGGTCGATGCCAATTCAATGAATGTGGGGTTTAGGTAGTATCCAACATAAGTCTGTGGTGCGGGGGCTGTTTGGGAGTTCCGGTCGATAATCTGGAAGAATATGAAGCTCTAAACAGCGGGCACCGGAGGAAGAGTCGATCAGGGCAGAATGCGTCGATCGGAAGTCCGTGCCGAACATAAGGTCCTGAGGGCGATTTTTGAGCACTGTAAATAAAACAGGAACATAATGGCCGGCAAAGCTACCACGAGTGGGACTCATTCCAATGACGGCCACATTTCCACCATCGGCGAGACGGATGGCTTGAGTTACGGCAGGCGTGAGTACTTCTTTTGAGGCGGCGACAGAGATGAGCACTCATTGTGTACACCTGATCTCCAGTATCAACAAACGCCGTCTAAAAAAGACCGTCCACATTCACTTCAATTAAGTTCTGCTTAGTAGGGAGATTCAATAGAAAATTGGGGGCAGTCACACTAGATGCAGCTCTACCTCCAGGAGCTGCGTGATCTAGTTTTCCGTTCCAGAGGATCCATAGTTGATCGGCGATTGATAGTGGCGTCGTTGGAGCGACGTAGAAGGGCGGCGTTTTGGTGACGGTGAACGGGCGGTAAAGCGGCTGTTAGGTGCGTTGGAAGCAGGATAATTACGGTTGGGAGAATATCGACGAGAGTCCACGTATGCGCGAGAAGAAGAGGGAAATGGGATCCAGTGTGAAGGAGGCGTCCATGTGCTGCGGTACTATCGGGAGACATGGCCAGCGCGGTGGCCATGGAAGAAGTTTGTCTTCTGCAGTTCTTCATTCCATCAGATTGCAGGATCTGGGAAGAAAATGTGGGTCACGGCGCGCTACATTCGTTGACGTTGGTCCGGAGTCGGGTCGGAAGACGGAACAGGTGACAAGAAGACCAATGATTGATATGTGGGGTTTAACGTCCCAAAACCACTATATGATTATGAGAGACGCCGTAGTGGAGGGCTCCGGAAATTTAGACCACCTGGGGTTCTTTAACGTGAACCCAAATCTGAGCACACGGGCCTACAACATTTCCGCCTCCATCGGAAATGCAGCCGCCGCAGCCGGGATTCGAACCCGCGCCCTGCGGGTCAGCAGCCGAGTACCTTAGCCACTAGACCACCGCGGCGGGGCGACAAGAAGACCAGGCTTTGCAATTTCTTGCCGCACAACTACTTGAATAACGGAGACCACCGGTGGCATTCGGACGCTGCCATTTCAAGTGGTGGTGGATGAAACGGCAGCGGTCTTGCCACCTTAAGCTATCGTCGAATAATACGCGTCACGTTCTCCTGAAAGGAAGGTGTGGCGCCGAGATTGGTGAAGGTAGACGTGACAGCCGTGTTTGGTAGCCGAGAAAATTGAGGCAGAATGCGGCGGCATTCATTGGTGATGAGACCGACGCTCGCTATGTTGGTGTACACAAGCAAATTGGAAGCGTCGTCCACGATGCCCTTGAGTATGTGGCCTACCTTGTCGCTCTCGGTCATTTGCTCGCCCACTTTGAGGCACAGCGCGAGCACATCGTGTGTGTACGAGACATGCGGCCCGTATTCACAAACCACCTTCAACCTTGCCTCGACTTTTCCTGATCGGTCGTAAGCTTTAACTCGTGCTGAAGTCAAGCGTTCGCACTTCTCTCATATCCACGGACAGGTCGACGTTGGCTCATATATGCCTATTCATGATGTACGTGTAAAGACAGAAAAGTGGAGAAAAATATTCGTAAGCAGGGACCGAATTATGACGTTTAAAAAGTCACAGTTTCATCAAAAGGCCGAAGCAATGATTGCGATAGCCACATATTCGAATTTTTTATGAAGCAAAACTAGCTACCAGTTTAAGGAGCAATAATAATTGTAGTAAACATGCGCTTGCGAAGTAACCAAGTTTCCTGTGGCGCGGCCACAGTAGATGAGCACCACAAGGCTCGTGCGTAGTGACGGCGTTGATATATGAAGTGGGGCTGGCAGTCAACTCATTTGGATCCGGTCTCACGTAACTCTACAAAACGCTGGTGTAAGAGAACACGACCGCTCCAGGTACACTTTCGGCACCATTTTTTTTTGTGTGTTGAGAGCGCAGCCTGTAGAAGCTCCCACCTGCTGTGGGGGCGCAAGCCGCGCGCTGATCGTTGTCAGCATAGCACGGCAACCATAAGCGCCCTCCCCCACCTCCTACTCTGTTCGCTCACACGACAACCCCGACCGGAAAGGTGATGTTCGCTCCGCAGAAAGAGGAGGCTAGGGCATCCTTCCCCGTATATTTATACTGTAAGCACATTTATGGTACTTCATAGTTCTCACTTGTACATAACCACCATCATCGCCATTGCTCTCGCTCGTGGCTGTTCCGAGCCGAGGCAGACATTGCGCAATAAACGCTTCTGCTGGCCTTGCCTGGTGAAAGCTTCCTGCGTCTTTCAGGAAGACTGTGGGTGGTATGTAGAAGGGGTTTTGTGCGTCGTTACGCAGGCCCGCATGACTTCCTCGACGACGTACGAAATGAAGGTTTTGCCCCGGTCACTAAGAACGTGAAGAGCTCTATGGTGCAAGAAGATGGACAGTAGGAAGTCAGCGGCTTCTGTAGCAGTACCGGACCGAACAGACGCAGTCTTCGCATGTCTTGTGAAATGATCGACTGCAGTGATGATCCAACTGTGACCATAAGACGTAAACGGCAAGGAACCATACAATACATACATATACGTGAAGGATGGCGGCATCGGCGATTACGGCGGCAAAAATCAGCCGCGACTGTCTATATAATTGCTGTCGCGATAAAATGCGCCCGATTTTCCACCAACTGTGCTACTAAGGAGAGTATTCCCAGCCCACTTTCTGGGGTATATATTGTCACCAGTAAAAGTGGCAGGAAGTCGGCACAAGCAGCGTAAAAACCGGCGACAAAAGACAAGGCTTCGTTTGAGGGAACTTGTGATCGTCGTGCATAAAATCTATGATACCACACGGTGGCTAACAGACCGCCGAAAATGAGCGTAGCTGCGCAATCAACTGCCTGCCGTCGTTCCAGAAAAAAAAACAGCATATCCACGAAGTAAATGATGATGATTGGGGCGAAACCTCCGTCGGTCCATTCATCCATCCGTCCGTCCATCTGTCTGTCTCTAGATATGTTGTGATGGCTACGCCGGAGGTATGGACTGCCCTTGACAATAAGGAACTTTGCCCCCCACCCCCTCCGCGAAGAAAATAAAACTGGCTTGCCCACCCTTCTTGCATTCACGCTAATACTTCATAGAACTAGAGATTGGCGCCTGCGTAAAACTGATTCCCGATGTTCATCGTTTATCTGAAAACCCCGGGCGACACAAACGTTCGATGGCAATGCAGGCACACAGCTGGCGAAGAAAACCAATTTGTAGCCTCACGCGCCGCAATGTGTGCATTTAAACCGGGGAGTGTCAGTCAGCACCGCAAGTAGCCATAACGGCAAGTGTGGAAGAATTTTTTTCCTTGAAGACGATAGTCTTTCTTGGGGACCTTCAACGCAAAATTGTGGTTTTTCTGTCTGTCTGTCTTTCTGTACGTTTGCCTGTTTGTCGGCCGATCCCTTCCGCAGCGCCCACTAATGTTGCTCAAGGTTAAGCGTTCATACTTTTGCAATTGCCGTATAATAAGCAATTATTGCGCAAGTCTGGGGCACCATAACGTTACGTATATATTCTGCATGTGCATCTTTTACTAGAAAATGCATACATAAGTAACTTTAAGGACCGTAGCGGCTAACACTCTGTGCTGACCATGCAGCGCTTGCCCGAAAAGGTGTGTATTTCCAACTTTTTGCTAAGACGCGATGGTGGTGGCACCTACCCGTCGCCTTGCGTTCTACACCTTATCACCTCTAAGACGGGCGCGCACACCCGTCACAGAGCCACGCGCTTCGTTTTGCAAGACTGCCACGTGGCGCTCATGTCTCACGTGTGACGTGACTTCAAGCGCTCATTTGCTTTCGCTGCACGCTCGAGGCACTCTACCGCAGCGCCTCCAAAATACCATTCACCGATTTTGTTGCACAGAACATCAAATTATAGTTCACTCTCTGCACACGCAAGACTATCGTCTTTCGACATTTGCAGAATACATGCAGATACGGGGCCAATTTTTTCCCTGCGTTTTGGCTTAACGTAGCACGTCAAGGTATTAGGAAACGGCGGCTGACCAATAATCGCTCGAATGGTGATGGCGATGGTGATAGGCTATACCTTTTGGATCAGGTCACCTGTGCTCAATGTGTGGCGTAGCCTGAACAGTAAAAAAGACATAAATTCATACTTAAAATAGAAGTGTCTGCTACTTGAAGGCATTAGGTTTGCTAGAAAGAGATCCTCGCTATGAGTGAAGGAAACGATCGTAAACTTAAGGTTGTTTTTTTTTAAGGTCACAGGTTCAGTTCCGGCAAGTGAGATGTTATCTTTACGTACACTGTTCTTTCTTCACATGCAAATTACATTTGCTGCTAGTAAGATTCCCTATACTTTCCTTGACATCATTGTCTGTTAGTTCTCACTATTACTAGAAATAATCTGCATAGCATAACTAAGACCTAGACACAACTTAGAAGCAACTATAAATAAGCCTTCTGAATCATCCACATTCACCATTTCGAGCCTTGTGTGGCTTAGTATGAAAGCTTCAACAATTTAATGTGCAAACACGAAAAAGCTAGAGGGGTGTTCCACCAATTATGTGCTTAATCGCGCTAATTAGATACTGTGTGCATGCTTCAAATGACCGGGCAACATTACCCTATATTCAAGTTAAAGCGTTCCGGGGCCTCTTTCTGCCAAGTTTTGTAACAGGATGTGTGCGATAGTTTCTTGCCGAACTCTGCTTGCCTATATATATACCCTTGATTGTGTAGGCTAATGATGTCTTGATGTTAGCTCATGTTCAATAATATATGTGTTCAATTTATATGCATTGGGATCGAGGTGGCAGAGAACTGGCGGAGACGTGAGTAGCCGGCGCAGCGCCGTGAATGCGTCATCGCAGTGGGAATTCCAGCCAGAGAGGTCCACGCTACGGGAGAGAAGCTGAGTCAGGGGGGCACTTATAGAGGCAAAATTGCGAATGAAACCCCGAAAATACGAACACAAGTCTACGGAACTGCGGAGCTCCTTTAGGGTAGTAGGCTTGGGGTACTGGGCAACGGCAAACAGTTTGGCAGGGTCTGGCGATATACCTTCTTTTGAAACGACGTGGCCGAGAATTGTGAGTTTGCGGGCGCCAAAACGACATTTCTTGAAGTTTAGTTGCAACCCGGCTGCCGTAAGGCACTGGAGAACTTGTTCCAGAAGGGAAAGAGAAGTTTAGAAATTCGCCGAGAATACAACTATATCGTCTAAATAGCAAAGACAGATGTGCCATTTAAGTCCCCTGAGGACACTGTCCATCATCTTTTTAAAAGTCGCAGGTGCATTGCAAAGGCCGAAGGGCATTGCATTAAATTCATATAAGCCGTCAAATGTCAAAGATGTCGTTTTTGGACGGTCTTGTTCGGCCATTGGCACTTGCCAATATCCAGAGTGCAGATCCAGTGAAGAGGAAAACTCCGCACCTTGAAGGCAATCCAAGGCGTCATCAATGCGTGGCAGGGGATAAGCGTCCTCGCGTGTGATCTTGTTTAGTCGATGATAATCCACGCAAAACCTGATGGAGCCATCCTTTTTTCGCATGAGGACCACTGGCGAAACCCAAAGACTGTGTGAGTGTTGAATAACACCACGTTGCAGCATCTCGTCGACGTGTTGAGTGACTACGTCACGCTCAGCCTGCGAGACGCGGTAGGGGTGCTGACGAAGTGGGTTATGATGACCGGTGTCGACATTGTCAGCGACAACTGACGTGCGTCCCAAGGGAGGTTGTCCGTGGTCTAAGGAGGTGCGGAAACGGTGAAGTAGTTGAATGAGCTGATTGCGCTGGTCTTGCGTAAGGCCGGTGTCTACGCTGCGCAACAAAACGCGTCTTCGTCAGGTAGCGAGGGCGCGGTGGCAGCTGTGACAGCATCCACAGACAACGGCGTTGTATCAATAGGGGCATCGAAAGGAAAGATGTCATCATAAGTGTCAAGACTCCCAATACATTCGCCATGCAATAAGGTCGTGGGACAAGGGAACGGATTGCACACGTACACGGCACTGGAGCCATCGGCAAGTGTTATGACGGCAAACGGGACGACAAGGTTCCGGCGATGAGCGCATTCTTGCGACGGCATCAAGAGGGCAGTTGAATCGGGAACGGAGTTGCACAAAAGAGATACCGCGGCGACCGAAAAAGCAGATATGACGACGTCAGCGGCGACGATCACCTTTTTGGGTGAGCGAGGGAGATCTATGAATGTCGTGATGAATGGAAACGAAACGAGTTGAGCACGAGCGCCGTCGTCAACCGCATGATTAGCGGAAAGAAAGTTCCATCCCAGGATGCTTTCATAAGACGCATGTGGAAGGACGACAAATTCAACGATGTAAAGTACTCCTTGAATCACAACACGAGCAGTGCATGCGGCAGAAGGTTGGACGTGTTGCGAACTCGCTGTGCGTAAAGAAATTTCAACCAGTGGAGTCGTCACTTTGTTCAGTTTGCGGCATAACACTTCACTGGTTACACAAATAGCGGCACCTGTGTCGACAAGAGAAGTTGTGGCGAAACCGTCCACAAACACGACAATCTCGTTAGGGGGCGAAAGATGAGGCCTTGGAAATTTTGTCGGTGGCGCAGCTCTTGCCTCAGGAATCGCGACTGTTAGTTTTCCTCCTGGGCGTGGTTGGAACGGCGAAGCGGGGGGGGGGGGAAGTAGACCGAAAACGGGGTGAAGGAGATCGACTTCGGCTGAAGTCTGGTCGACGTGAACGGGGGTCATGTGCATCAGGTGTCACATGCGATTTTGATTGCCGAGGTATGTTGCCGGAATGCTGAGCATCATTAAAATAGAATCCACGGCAACGACAGTAGCGCGCGACATGTCCTGGAATACCGCAGTTGTAGCAGACGGGCTGGTTATCCGGAGTATATATACGCCAAGAGTTTACAGGTTCTCGAGGTGGTGGAAAGGGTCGATTTACCGGATAAACCGAAACTGGTGACCTGTAGTAGCTGGTGGCTGGACTGTATGAAGGGAGCGGCGGTTGGGCAGGAAGTCGGCGGACGGCTTCTGCATAAGTCAGCGGTGCAGCAACTGATATTGGGGACGCGGGAGAAGGGAGAGCCTCGGCAACTTGCGTCTGAATAGCACGGCGAAGTGAGTGGTCCAGTGTTGTGGGGGTCTCGTTGATGGTGGCGACAAGAGAGAGCTGTCAAGCAACTTCCTCCCGGATATACTGTTGAATTTGAGGCATTAACAATCTGTAGTCGGGGCCACTGCTTTTGCACTCCAAAGCCGAAATATCCGCTGTTTGCATATTAGCGCGACGTGCAGAAATTCGCTGCTTGAGCAGCTCATCGAAACTTTGACATAGCTTAATCACGGCCGTGACGATCTGTGGGTCGTTGGCCACAAGCATATGAAAAGCGTCGTCATCAATGCCTTTAAATATATGCTTTCTTCTGTCAGCCTCCGTCATCCTCGCATCAACTCGCCTACAGAGGCTGATCACATCCTCAATGTAGCTCATGAAGCTCTCACCATTTCGCTGAAATCGTCCCCGCAGGCCCAGTTCTGCGCGAAGCTTGTGCATGGCTGGACGACCGAAAAACGAGGTCACGGCCTCTTTGAAAACCGACCAGGTGGGGATGTCGGCTTGGTGGTTGGTGAACCACAGGTTGGCCAAATCCGCCAGGTAGAAGATGACGTGAGTCAGCTTCACAGGGTCATCCCACTTGTTAGTCGCGCTGGCACGCTCGTACTCTGCCAGCCAGTCCTCGAGATCTTGATCTTCAGTGCCGTTGTATACTAGTGGGTTACGCAGACGAACTATGCCAGGGCACATGACAGGCGGCGACGTGGAAGAGGCTTGTGGAATCAGATGGTAGCTTACGGCTGCGGAGCTCCAGGATGTTACCCAGCACGTTTCCACCAAATTCAACGAGCGAGGTCATTTAAAAATACAGGTTATTATTCAAGAAGCGTTAGCCGCAACAAGCTGGTACAGGCAGGAACCCCGCAAGCACGAGCCACACACGGGCGTCAATGTCTTCTTTCACGCCGGCACAGAGCAGGCGCCACTATGCTCCGGTACATATGTAACAACTAGTAGTGTTGCCTGAAACGCTACGTAGTTGGCTATTCACTGTCTTAACAGCAGCATTGTTTTCACACAATCTCGATGCAATGATTTCCTCAGCGGTCCACAAAACGTTCCTCATGTAAGAAATCACCCGCCTTTGAAAGACTGCTACTTAGCTCTAAAGGTCCCGCCAGTACACGATACAGAAGCTACTGCAACATCACTTTTTTTTAGATTTTGCGAAGCGGAGCGGTTACAGCCGCCTAAAATTTTCAGTTTTGCATGTGTATGTATACGCGCGCACATACAAATTTACGCAAGAGAATACATAGGAGTTCCCGATCAAGCATACCCCCCCCCCCACCCCCGCATAAAACTGCTTGCTTGTTGGCTCTTCGTTGTTACGCATATTCTACAACTTTTAGATGCGGAAGCATCGTATACTCGCGCCTTGTAGTGCGCCGTCCGCACCGCTTCTCGAACATTCGACAGCTGACGCGCGCGCATGCGCCGTCGCGCCGTCGCCCACCATCTGTGCCACGCGCGCTTCTCCGAGAACATTCGACAGCTGACAGCGCATGCGCCGTCGCGCCGTCGCCATCTGTGCCGCGCGCGCGCTTCTAGTTCGAGAACATTCGACAGCTGACAGCGCATGCGCCGTCGTGCTGTATATATACTCAAGGTCGGCGCTCGCTCGCTCAGTTGCCGCTCGTCCGTTGGTTTGTACGGCGCGTCGACGTCCGAAGTCGCCGTGAAATGAATGCCAACGAATCCACAAACAGAATGATCGACGTCCCTAAGCCATCGTCCTCAAAGTTCGTCGCAATAAATAAAACACCGTCCTTTCGCATACGTGCCGTACGTGTTCACTCATTTAACACCCCATTTCACAACCACGTTAACCAATTTAGCCATCGACCCAAGTAAGTCGCAATTTAACACCCGTTAACCAATTTCCGCCTCCTCCTCAGTGTTCCCCCGAGGAAAGCTGCGGGCAATTTTTTTACGAGTATTGTTTTCATCAAGTATCGAAACGTTAGCTTGCCGACAACAAAATTGTAACAACAGTGGTATACATACCCCTATACTGCTATTACTGCCGTAAATTAATCGGCTCACTCGTTATGAGCCCAATGACTTTAGTGTATGTTGGTTTCCACACAGACTGCACAGAGTTGACCTTCTAGATTGTCAAAAAATCACCGAAGCCAGCTGTGTACAGGTTTACCGCAGCTACACCTTCATTATGCAGTATGCGAGAATTAGCACACGCTGTTGAATAGAGACGTCCGACGCGTTAAATGGTGAGCTAGCGGGCACATGTAATGCCCGTTCATTGTTTGCGTAAATCCGGCCTCATGTGTTGTGTGCGCGCTGTCTACAAGGGAATGCGGCGGCGCCAGAGGGTTAATTGTGTCCCATAGACAATGAGAAACGAGCTAAGCGTGGCACAGCCGTATACACGAGTACACCGAAGAGGAGGATGGAGTGATTCGTGGCACGGAGCGGATGTCGTTGGTGAGAGAAACCCTAAACAACGAGAGGTCCCTTTCTCAATACGACGGAACTGCGAAATTTCTCTTGACACCCAAACAGAATTCAGCGTTTGTAATGTCACAGCATTGATCCGAAATACACGATGTGCGTTTTTTAGACAGCGCGGAATTTCAAAAGTGATGATGTTCTTAGTCGACCTTTCGCCGGCACCAATGGTGCACCACTAGTCACGTGAGTGTGACGAGAGTAAAGGCCGAACTATATGCAGCGTTTTTGCCCGTGTTTTCTCGCCCTTTCGTGCGCCGGCGTCACTCAGCGTTAACGCTACCTGTGACGGTGGCCCAAACTTCAGGACAATCCAGACATTCGTAGCGTCGACGGCGGAAGCGTTTCGAAGGATGGGGAACCAATGAGCGCGTGGCTGGCAGCAGCTTCCGCTACGTAACGTCATCGTCACTGGGGCCAAAGCAGTTGCCGCCCGCGTCGGATATATTAGGTTGTGGCCGTGCTCTTTGTGACCGGCAAGTTGTAGAATGATGCTTGTGTTTTACTTAGCTTGTTCCTCAGAAGCTTCGGCTGCAAGCGCTCGGGATTTCTTCGAACTGTTTCCGAGCGACATCGTCCAGTTCACCGGTATATAGGCTAAGCAGGACTAAGTGTGTTGGTCGAGTACGTGGCCTCAAAGACGTGGGAGAGTTTTCAAGCTAAGAGGCCATATATTACGAGTTTGTAGATTTTTATTCTCAATAGCGGCGCTACGAGTTAAACTCAGACAAATAACCCTTTGGTGGCACTGTGACTTTTTTTACTAAAGAACTCCAAATTAGACATAAAACCTATAATGGGAATATTTCTTGTTCGTCCATTGACGGACACTGGCCATATTTTGTGAGGTGTCAGGCTGGGCCATCGATGGCCTCAGTCAGCTCTTTCCATGTAGTTGGCTGCCCTCTTTGGTGGCGTTGATATTGTGATGCCGTCAAATGGATTTTATTCGGTAGAGATATCAACAATGATGCAGACACTTGCGGAATCAGGGCGTCGACGAAACATATAACCATCCTGGAAAAACCCTTCAGAGGATCAGCTGCCACCATAGTGATCCGTAAAGAAAGCGACAAAATACAAGTAAAGAAGGGTGTAAAACAAGGGGATACGATATCTCCAATTCTATTTACCGCGCGCTTACAAGATGTTTTCAGAGGCCTAGAATGGAAAGAGTTACGTTTAAGAAATACCGAAGAGTACCTCTGTAACCTGCGTTTCGCCGATGACATTGCATTGATGAGTCACTCAGGGGATGAATCGCAATTCATGATTACTGAATTAGACAAAGAGAGTAGAAAGGTAGGTATTTAAATTAATCTACAGAAAACGCAAGTAATGTACAAGAACCTCGGGAGAGAACACTGCTTCGATATAGGTAGCAGTTCGCTTGAAGTTGTAAAACAGTACGCCTACTTTTTAGGACAGGTAGTAACCATGGAGCCGAACCATGATATTGTACATTTGGCAATCATTTTTAAATAATGACTTGTAGGTTGCCACTATCTTTAAAGAAGGAGATATATAACAGAAGAATGGCAAGTCGGAAGAGTTCGTATTTATCCATAATGTAGAGAGATAAGAAAGATGAAAGAAAGGCAGGGAGGTTATCCTTGGCAGAACCTGGTAGGCTACCTTGCACTGGGTAGGGGTTAAGGGGAATGAAATTTAGAGAGAGGGAAGAAGAGAAATGTCACTCATGCCATAACGCCATCCATAATATTACTGTGCAAAAAATGGATGGAAGCATGAAATCAGAGAAGACAGACAAGCGCAGACAATCAACTGAAGCTTTATTTCAAGAACAATACAATATGAAGGACAGAACAAAAGCAAGAGAGGGGAGAAGGGTAGGATAAAAAGGCACGAGAGATCTAATCAATAAAATCGGGGCCACATTAATCACAGCAGGCCCATCATAGAAAATAAAGATATCTTAACTCTTTATCATCTAAGGTGACAGAGGGAACATTGACGCAAGACTCGGGTTTCTTGTGAATATGCGCAGCCTCAATAAGTTCGTGTACTGTTTGGTTCTTATGTCGGACCAACACGGAAGTATTACCAAAGAGCGGAGTGCAGCCACATTCCTTACAGTAAGCTGCAGTCTGTCTTTTTCTCTCCTTTGGCGTTTACGTCCGTTTTTTGCGCAGTTACCTTATGGTGCATAACAGCTGAATCTTGCCTGTACTTACCTATGAAGCAGAAACAAGGAGGCTTTCAAAGATGGTTCAGCTTAAATTTAGTGTGACGCAAAGAGCGATGGAAAGGAAAATTATATATTTGTAAACTTAAGAGACAAGAAGAGAGCAGAGTGGGACGGGGAACAACAGGGTTAAGGATATCATAGTTGAAATCAAAAAGAAGAAATGGACGTGGGCCGGGCACGTCGCGCATAGGCATGATAACCGCTGGTAATTAATGGTAACCGACCGGATTCACAAAGAAGGCAAGCGACAGAAAGTCAGGTGGGCCAATGATATTAGGAAGTTTGTGGGTATAAAGTGGAAGCAGCAAGCACAAGACCGAGTTGATTGACGAATCATGGGAGAGGCCTTTGTCCTGCAGTGGGTGTAGTCAGGCTGCTGGTGATAACGACATCATGACACCGAGAAACGCAACTAGAGAAAACAGCGGCAAAAACGCTGCATGTGGTTTGGCCTTAAAGCTCGGGAAAAAGCGGATAGGGCTGTGCCGAGGGACGAGATTGAAGCTTTCTAGAAAGAGTGAACCAATAGGAAGAGCGCCAAGAAGGGCGAGCGGTGAGGAGCAGTAGAAGAAGTGAATGAGAGGCACATCAAGAGGTGTCAGGGATAGGCTCGGTAGATTTGATGATTGATTGATATGTGGGATTTAACGTCCCAAAACCACTACATAACTGTGAGAGATTCCATAGTTGAGAGCTCCGGAAATTTCGACCAACTGGGGTTCTTTAACGTTCACCCAAATCTGAGCGCACAGGCCTACAGCATTTTCACCTCCATCGAAAATGCAGCCGCCGTAGTCGGGATTCGATACCGCGACAAGCGGGTGAGCAGCTGAGTACGTTAGGCTTGGTAGAAGGAGAGGCTTGGTAGAAGGAGCAGGCTTGGTAGAAGGAGCAGGCTTGGGGCAGGCTTGGTAGAAGGAGAGAGGGCTGCACAATGCCCAGAGAGGTGGTACCCTACCAAAAAGAACGAGAGTGAAGCTCTGTTGAAAGGGGAAACCGATGTCAAGAGCGCCAAAGAAGGCGTGGATGAGGCTCGGAAGAAAGGGCAAACCAATGAGTGTTACACCAAGAGGGGCGAGTGAGAGGCTGGGCAGGAAGGAGACGGCTCCGCCGTAACCCGAGAGGCCTATAATGGTAACACCGAAAATGCTTTTCCAAAAGAGACAAGATGAAATTCTGCAGAAAGAAAGGATCTGACGAGTGGAGTGCCAAGAGCGGTGATGGTGACGCTCAGTGGGAAGGACGAACACATGAGTGACACGCAAAAAGAGGCGATGGTGAAGTTCGGCGAGAAGTACGTCAAAATACAGTAACAAGGAGAGGTATGCAAGTGAACGTCTTGGTGTAGTATAAGGAAGGGTGTAGATTCTTCGAGATTCTGCTCTTTCAGAATGAACAAAACTGTTCCTATTCACGATGAAGAAACTTCTCGACGAATAGCATCGCGAAGGGGGCATCAGCTTCACAGTTTCTGTGGGCTTCACGAAGTGTAAAAGCTGGGTTTTTAATGCCACTTGTCACAGTGCTAGCGCAGCGTCAATGACAGCGTTAGTGCAATCAGTTTAGGCTCTATTACTCGAAGCCGTGTGCATTATTCTCACAAAACAGTGAAAAATAGAGATATGATTAACTCACACGCACTGATTAACTTTGCAATAAACTCCTCTTTGATACATATCATAACTAAGTATAGCTGATGGGTTACGACTTAAGCTTACAAAGCTCACATGTTAACGCTATTAAAATGTTCTTGCCTATTTATCAAAACAGGTTGCTCTACCCTAAAACGCAAATGTTGGCCTTTAGGGTAAATTATGGGTGCGTACTTTGACTTATCCCAATGACAACACAACGCAATGCATTTTTAGCGGTGAAGTGAGAAACCTGTTGGTTCGTGAGTGTTTGCACACGACTTTTAGCAAGTAGTATATTGCCTTGCCTTTGTTGATGATAGTTCCCTACGTACAGTGTGATATATTTTGAACGGTATCGGCACAATATCTAATTTGCGTTTGTTAATGCTTTTTTATGTTCATTTGAACTTAGGTGGAAGTTCCCCGGCGTTGCTGTTTCTTGGTAACCTGGAAGACAACCAGAAGGTGCTAGCGCATCGCGGCGCAAGGAGTCAATGGAAGGTCAGTGTGAGTCACTTGCTCATAGACTGTAGCACTTTAGATAAATGTGGAGGCGATAATTTTGGCCATATATCTTCAATAGTGAGTAGCTCGCATATGCCATATTTATCGAACACATAATTTATTTGAGACAACATGGGTTGCTGGTGCTGTTGCCACCACCACATAAACCACAGACACACACCAGTCTCGACGTTTTATCCCTATTTGTACCATCTCTGCAAATACCCCCACTATGTTCTTTGTGAACTACCTAAATAACAAAGAAAGGTGGAATAAATTGGTCTAATTACAACAAATATGTGCCTTCAATGCCCCATTCCTTTACAAAAGCAATGCTGTGGAAGATCACGTTTGTCTGAGCCATTTGCAATTGTATAAATATCATTATATCTTATAGGATCCATTTACTGTATTTATTCACCCCCAATTGTTTCCAGCACAGTCACTGAAAAACATTGGTCAGTGTAACTGTTTGCTGCCAGTTATTCACGCTAGCACTATGCTAAGAAATCCGCACAGAAGCTCGGCAGTGGTACTACATACCATTAAATTATTCGCTACGCGGAAACCATTGCTTAAAGGAGACTGCAATAAGTGCATATAGGATGTGTTCATTCTTCAGCAACAGTGTAACAGTGTAGTGGGAAATGGCACACCTGCTTGATGTTGCAGCGTCCGTCCCCGTACGAAAACATAAACACGTGACATCACCCGAGCGAGCGATGACGCCACAGATCCACAAAATTTGTGACGCCACATGTTCACGTCACTACCAGGTGTCGTGATTTGAAATCGTCGATCTGTGAAAGATGTGTCAACACCGGATGCCGTGAAAAGAAATTGAAGGACACTTTGGATTCCAAAGTGTGTTCGGTGCAAGGAGGATTAAAGAAAAAAAAATTGCCCGCAGCTTCCCTCGGGGGAACACTGAGGAGGATGCGGAGCATATAATTGGTTAACGGGGTGTTAAAGTGCGACTTACTTGGGTCGATGGCTAAATTGGTTAACGTGGTTGTGAAATGGGGTGTTGAATTGCGACTTACTTGGGTCGATGGCTAAATTGGTTAACGTGGTTGTAGGAGGGGGTGTTAAATGAGTGAACACGTACACACGTATGCGAAAGGGCGGCGCTGGTCGAAGGGACGTCGATCATTGTGTTTGTGGATTCGTTGGAATTCATTTCACCGCGACCTTGGACGTCGACGCGCCGTACAAACCAACCGACGAGCGGCAACTGAGCGAGCGAGCGCCGACCTTGAGTATATATACAGCGCGACGGCGCATGCACTGTCAGCTGTCGAATGTTCGAGAAGGGGGAGAAGCGCAATGGCGCATGCGCGCGCGTCAGCTGCCGATGTTCTCGAAGCGCGACGGCGCATGCGCGCGCGTCAGCTGCCGATGTTCTCGAAGCGTGATGGCGCATGCACGCTACATTATACAGCTAGCGAATGTTCGTGAAGAAGAGAAGCGCACGCGGTGTGTAGAGGAGGAAGGGTGCACAGATGGTGGAGGAGTGAAGCGCGCGCGGTGTGTAGAGGAGGAAGGGATGCACAGATGGTGGAAGAAGGAGGAGGAAGCTTGCGGACGGCACCGCACTACAAGCCTCGAGTATTAGATGCTCCGCATCTAAAATAGTTGGAGTTGAAGCTCCTGCGATGGCTTGCTAGCAGAAGTGAAGCCACCTATTGCCACTGCCAAGATGGCGGAAACATGCTCTTTTCTGATAGTGCCCACTTAAAGATCAAGTGGCTTTGATACGTTATGTAAATGCTACGTTAGTTATATATTAAAGGATAGTTGTTCCCGACGAAATAACACACAGAAACAAGTATGGATGGCTGAATCTTCAAAGAACTTCGCCTCCAATTAGAGGCGCACTATGGAAAACTAGTAACATTAAGACGCACTTGGAGCACTATGTGGCCCGAAAAAGTTCCCACATTAAACTCGTTGAGCGTGCTAGGAAAACGCCTCGTTTTTAATCGCTGAACGACGATACTTTATCATGCCCCTAGTAAGATGGCCGTCACAGCTGCCATCTTGCTAGAGGAACGGCTTCACATCTGCGCAATCATTTCCACTCCAGCAATTTTTTCAATCCTCCTTGGTTCGGTGAAAACCTATGAACTTTCGATTCACTGGAAGGTTGGTGCGGGTAAAATTTATTCTTGTAGTAATGAAAATAAAACAAACAATGCCCTGCCCGCTGCACCGAAGTATTGCCGGCTACGGAATGAGAAAAAATGAATAAGCCAACTGCGAAATGATAATTTTGAAGAAATGAAAAACAAAAGTAAAATATAGAGCACCACCGTTGCCAAGAACCTTCAAGGTAACGAGCGACGATCTCAGCTACGCATTGTACAAAACCATAGAATACTAAACCCAAACTATGCCGTGTCTTTTTTTTTTTTCGCTTGTGCCACCACATCATTGAGTGTGAGGTTGCATGGACGGACGGATGGTCGGACGCCGCCACTGTGTCATCACGTGATATGGGGAAGAGGCCCCGACTTGCACCGTTCCAGAGCACGGACAGCCGCACGCCGCGAGTGTGAGCCCCCTTTAAAGGCTTTCACCTTAATACCAAACGAGGTGCACAAGGCATTAGTTGAGAGCGCCACGCGTTTTTGTACGTATTCCGCAGTGGCCATGTGTGGCGAGTACGAGGTGACCGCGTTTTGTGAGGCCTCCCGAGAAGCAGCGGTCATATGAAGAACGCCTATGACAGCAGAGACGGGGTCGCTCTCGTCCGCTCCGGCTGACATCTGTAATGCCTGGCAGTCCAACCCAAACCGCATTGCTTCGGTGAAGTATTCAAGTTGGTATCATCTGATACAAGTGGCGTCAACATCGATAGAGCGGCTGATGCCACCAGTGAGCTGTCTGATGCAACGGGCAGCAATCTGGTGCAATCCACGGCATCTCTTGCGGTGTGCCTGACGTATCCGACGGCAAACCCTCACTCAACGCGCGGCAAGTCCCCTCAGCCACGGGTCCGTCTCCAGCCGGCGAGCAGCGGCGGTTCCTGATTTGAGGCTTCGAACTACTGGCTGATGCAAGGCATCCCCAAGGACTATAAAAGAACCAAGCTGCGCGATGACGAAAGGGTAGAGTGACCGAAGAAATCCCGGCTCATCGTCGCACCTCAGCGCGAGCTTCTTAAGCTTTCAGCCCCAGTGTCGGATATGTAATGACTCTGTTAATACTGTATATTGTCACAAGGTCGTGAAGTCGGCAATGAAACCGACAGTAGGTGAAAGTTAAACTGCTAATTTGGGCGAAGTTGTGCCTGGTGAACGGAAAGTCGGATCACAGTAGCAGATGTGCACTGATAGCGGCGAACGGATCGTCAGTCATCGATCAAATCACAAGCGGCGAAGCGCGTCGGCATTTATACACTTGCCGTCGAATGTTCTAGCGTTATCGCTAGCGTTGACGTATGCTCCAGAATAATCTGTACAGTTCGCGGAGCGGGCGTGATCTTATCGAAATGATCTACTACAGTCCTGAAGCTTCTCGAAGACTGCAGGCGCGGTTTGCGCTGAGAATTACGTAGTGTATTGGGGCGATAAAAAACTTGAGAACGAGAACGTGGCAAATTAAGTGTTGCCTTAACTTACCGTCGCATTGTCTGCTCCGTCTATCAGCTCTGCGCAGAAGCAGCCGCGAGCTGAGACACCGAAAATTCCCAACACATCCTGCTTCATAGCGCAAAACGGCACCAAGTTTTGCAGCAAGCAGTCTTGTCTACCCTGCGCTGTCGTCGCCCTGGTCGTAATAGGAGTAGTAGTAGTAGTAGTAATAGTAGTACTGGTAGTAGTAGTAGTAGTAGTAGTAGTAGTAGTAGTAGTAGTAGTCGTAGTAGAAGCAGTAAGGGTCCTGGTAGCAGTGGTAGATTTAGCAGTGGTAGCAGTGGTAGTAGTAGATAAGATTTATAGGTTGGCAGTTCAGCGATCTGTCTCGTCTCCTCTATACCCTCCTGTCGTTTGCGCTGTTAAGCACTCCTTATCATGTTATACCAACACGCTCAATCTTACTGTCTCTTAAGGAAGTAGTAGAGGAGAAAGATAATGAGAGAAGAAGTCAGAAAAGCTTTGGAGAGCATGCAAAGAGGCAAAGCTGCTGGTGAGGATTAGGTAACATCAGATCTGCTGAAAGATGGAGGACAGATTGTGTTAGAAAAACTAGACACCCTGTTTACGAGATGTCTCCTGATCGGAACAGTACCAGAGTCTTGGAAGAGCGCTAACATCTTCTTAATACATAAGAAAAGAGATGACAAGGACTTGAAGAATTACAGGCCGATCAGCTTGCTCTCTGTAGTATACAAGCTATTTACAAAGGTAATTGCTAACAGAGTAAAGAAAACATTAGAATTCAATCAACCAGAGGAACAGGCAGGATTTCGAACAGGCTACTCAACAATTGACCACATTCATACTATCAATCGGGTAATAGAGAAATGCTCAGAATATAACCAACCACTATACATAGCCTTCATAGATTATGAGAAGGTGTTTGATTCAGTAGAAATATCAGCCGTCATGCAGACACTGCGGAATCAGGGATTTGATGAAGTATATATAAATATCCTGGAAGAAATCTACAGGGGATTAACTGCTACCATAGTGCTTCATAAAGAAAGCAACAGAATAACAATCAAGAAGGGTGTAATGCAGGGGGACACAATCTCCCCTATGCTATTTACCGCGTGCTTACAGGAGATTTTCAGAAGCCTAGAATAGGAACAGTTAGGGATAAGTGTTAATGGAGAGTACCTTAGTAACCTGCACTTTGCCGATGACATTTCATTGCTGAGTAACTTAGGGGACGAATTGTAACTCATGATTACGGAGTTAGACACGGAGAGCAGAAAGGTGGGTCTTAAAATTAATCTGCAGAAAACGAAAGTAATGTACAACAAATTCAGAAAAGAGCAGCGCTTCGAGATAGGTAATAGTGCACTTCAAGTTGTAAAATACTATGTCTACTTAGGGCAGGTAATAACCGCGGTGCCAAACCACGAGATTGAAGTAACTAGAAGAATAAGAATGGGGTGGAGCACTCTTGGCAAGTACTTTCAAATTATGACAGGTAGATTACCACTATCCCTTATGAGGAAGGTATATAACAGCTGTGTCTTGCCGATACTTAGCTACGGAGCAGAAACCTGGAGACTTACAAAGAGGGTTCAGCTTAAGTTGAGGACGACGCAGCGAGCAATGCTAAAAAATGTTAGGTGTAACCTAAAGAGACAAGAAGAGAGCAGAGTGGATTAGGAAACAAACGGGGGTTAAGGATATCATAGCTGAAATCAAGAAGAGGAAATGGACTTGGGCCGGGCATGTAGCGCGCAGACAGGATAACAGCTGGTCATTAAGGGTAACTGACTTGATTCCCAGAGAAGACAAGTGGGTTAGGGGGAGACAGAAGGTTAGGTGGGTAGATGAGATTAAGAAGGTTGCAGGTATAAATTGGCAGCAGCAAGCACAGGACCGGGTTAACTGGCGGAACATGGGAGAGGCCTTTGTCCGGCAGTGGACGTAGTCAGGCTGTTGTTGATGATGATGAGAGGAGAAAGTAGTAGCCAGCATCTGTAGTAGTAGTAGTAGTACTAGCAGCAGCAGTAGCAGTAGTGATAGTGATTCTTGAAGTAGTATTGGTCGTTAGTGGTAGTGTTAGTACGGGTAGTATTGATTCATAGTAGTAGTAGTAGTAGTAGTAGTAGTAGTAGTAGTAGTAGTAGTAGTAGTGGCAGTACTGGTAGCGTTAGTAGGGGTAGTAGTAGCAGAGGAAGCAGTGGTAACAGTAGTATTAATAGAAGCAGTAGTAGTAGTAGTAATAGTAGTAGTAGTAACGGTATTAGTAGTAGTATTAGTAGTAGTAGTAGTAGTATAGTAACGGTAGTAGTAGTTGTCTGCAACAACCGAATCACATGATAAGAGCGGGAAGTGCATCAATAAATGAGTACAAGGAAATGATCATGATTCCTTTCTTGAAATTATCATGAGGAGGATCGAAATAATTTTTTTCTCACCGAAAGTCGACATCACCATTGTTATGAAAATAAACTCTTGCTTTTCCACAGCGAGTCAACGGGGTCCTGCGAGTTAAAATATCGGTATCTGCGTTTATACTGAAAGAAGTAGAGGAAATAGCGGTAGTGGGAACACGGCCTAAGGATTTGCGTGTGTGTAGTGGGGGAGAAGGGGGGCCGTAAAGCGATGACCACCGCTTCGTACAAACCACACAGCACGCGAGTGTACAAGACCGGCAGCAGCGGCGTATGTGAAGAAGGGTCATATCGCTGCGGAGACGAGCCATGCAGCCGTGTTGCTAGAGGAGGAAGAAAGAGAGGTTAAATCTGAGAAAACGAGAGGGGGGCGACGCATCCACCCAAAGGGATGTTCCGCGCAGGCCAGCCTAATTAATCCGGTATGGAGGCTCATTAAAGGCGCCTGTGTCTCGTCGCGAAGTCCTTGCATGCAGGGGGCGGCAGATTGCGTTAAAACCGACCGACCGACTCACCGATCTCTCGCCACGAACGCCTTCTCTCCCTGACTTCCCCTTCAAAGCCACTTCTATCACGTACGCACACATACAGACACACATATACGCACATAAACACGAGCGCGCAGATAAAGGTACTTCCCGGTTGTGAGCGAGCAAGCAGCGTCGGCGGCGGACGCTCATTTAATGCTCGTCGGAGGCGGCGACGTGGTTTGAGCATCGGCCGATTGCCGAACTGCGCGCGAGTGGTTCTCAATTTACGCTTCTCGGAACGGTGGCCCACTGAAGTAGGCTACCTTTGGCGAAGAGCGCGTCCAGTGTTTTCAGAATCACCTGAGAAGTCAGTGCTTTGAATAAACGTAATCACCGATAAAACCACAGTGAAGAAAAATTGCAAATAAATAGGGATATTGATAGCAAGTCATGGGGGCTGTTTGAGAACCCAAGTTGAGACCTTTTTGAAGAACAATTTTAGTAAACGTAATTTTTAATTCTGGCAGGGCACGCCAGTGCGTATACTTCAAAACTTGGTGCCTGAAATATTTTCGAATCTGCTACGGCGCCCACTACGTGCTCTTAAGGGAATAGGCGGTGTAACGTGTGTTCTCTTGTAGTGGGTGGAACGGCTTTAAAGCATGAAGTCATTATGATATTCGCATGTTCAATGGCAACACACACTTGTACCACGCATTATTACTGCAATATGTCATGCTCTATTGCTGAAAGCATGTATAGAGCACGCGTGTATTTGTAAAGCACGAGTTATCTTCGCTGCATTTTCAAGCAGAGGAAGTAGTTTTCACTGTATTCACGAGAAGGCACGTGGCTCTGTGGGGGAACACCCACTTTCCACGCAAACGACCCGGGTTCGATCCCCCCTCGCACCAAGGTTTTTATTAATTTTATTGGCATCCTTCTCCATTTTTCGGTCACGTGAGCACAAGATGACAATTTCACGCTCAAAATCAACGACGCCGACGCTGGAATGTTTGAGAAACGAGCTCTTTACCGCTATCGCATTACAATGCTACACAAACCCTGCCAGAACGTACAAATGTGATCATAATTCATCACATCCAAGGTGTATTAGTGTGCGATACGTTTATGCATCGAAAGCATCATAACTTTTATTTCAGATACGGTTGTCCCACAGACTTCCGTTCTTCGACATCAACTACTACGTGGAAGTGTTTGACCTTGAAGTTCAGCTAACGTAGCATTCCTGCTCTTCCTCCGCGCATTCCTTTCTTTGGGCCTGATTCTTTCTTTTCCTTTCTTCTTCACCTTGGAGTAGGTAACTGAACCAGGTGTTTTTTTTTTTACGGTTAAGGCTTCTTCTCTTCTCTTCTCTCACTTCCACCTCTGTTCATCTCAATCGCCACGTGGAGCCGAAATCAGAGAGCGGAAGTGACGTGCTATTCGCAGTCTGAAAACCCGAAAGACTACTGTTGCAGTGGCTACGCCGCAAAGTTTACCTATCAGTGTGGGTAAGCAAACTTCAAGTGCTACACCGAGTATGCAAGATCGCCAATCGCACACTTGTGGCGGGCGATTGTTTCTGACACACGAATACACTGCTGGCTTACCATAGTTTGTTCTGAGGATAGCTGTATTGAAACGTGCCTATATTGTCTACGGTTGCTGCGAGCGTGGTGCTTGTACGTACGTGGGCAAGATACGTGGCGCATGCTTCCGATGAACATTTGTGCGGCCTTTAGTGACCTCATGAACTGTTCCTCTTCAAGAAAAGTATCACGCTAGAGGCAGCACAGTTTTGTAGCTATTGCGAGAGCACGGAGATGGTGCTACTGCATTTTTCGTTGAGATGCGCAAGATTACCCTTTATTTCGTAATCACAAGACAGCATAGCAACTATGAGTGAATATGGTAGTTCAGTCAGGCCAAGATTTCCGTCAACAATATCAGCCCATATTAGACGCAAAAAAAAACAAAGAAAAGTTTATTAAACCAATATACACAAACACCTTCGGTTTAGAAAAATTTTCGACCATTTCGAGTACAAGGCACTCTACTATGAGAGCGCAAAAAGCTGTGCCAGCATGCATAGGACGCAGACAGTGATCCATAGGAAAAAAAACAGTATATCTCCGATGTGAATATGATGAGTGAGGCGAAGCATCCCTCAGTCCAGTCCGTGCTTCCGTCCATTCGTTCGTTCTTGCTTCCATTTGTCCATTCGTCCGTCCGTTCATCTAGTGAACACTATGATACCACGATCTCGCATTTTTTTTCATCATATATTTATCACATACAAGTACCGCCATCCAGCGGACATTTCAAGGACTACACGGGAGGTGGCTACCTTCTACTACTACTACTGTTGCTACATACATCGGGGACGCACGACCCTCGGCGTAAGGAGCTTCGCGTCTAAAATATTGTGTGCTTAGAAAAAGTGGTTATAGATTCCGAGTGCAAGGTACCCTACTATGCGAGAGCAGTAAGATGTCTCGGTAAACCTCATAGAGTTAAGAAAAGGTAAATAACGATTTAGAGTGCGTGATACCTAACTATGGGAGAACACAAAGGCGTCCCAACGGCGCAATCAAAGCAGGCAAGGTCGGGGGAGGAGGGAGTGGGGTAGACAAAGTGGGTAACGATTTAGAGTACAGGGTACTCTATTATGGGAGAGCCTAAAGCAGTCCCGTGGCTTCAATATTCAAGCCGCACGCCTCTTTATTCACGCAATGATATAACTGGTTTAAGAGTATTTTATTACCAGATATAGTTTTACATACCTATGTGCACACAGAAAAGATGGACCATGATGATCATGCGTATGTACAGTGCAAGTCGTTATGTACAGCGAAAATAACTTATTTGTGTATACATTGATGTATAATGCTAAAAATTAGTACAACAAGAACAGGACATTATGAACAGTCTAGATGATTAAACTTATATAAAACAGTAAGGCTATATGCTACAAACAAGGGGGGGGTCATTCACACTGTAAGGTGATGTTTTTCCATTCACCTGTGAGGACAGTTTGCTCTCGTGCTCAAGAATAATACTGCACAAAAAAAAGACATGTTTCTAATAAGAAAAGGAAAATACGCGACAGCAATTCGACAGTGGTACAAGCTCTAAGCCCACCTTTCAATAGGGGAGGAAGGCCGTGGACACTCTGTTGTTTTTACAACAATGAATCACGTAGGCCAGCGTCAGAGGAAGGCCTCCTCTCCCAGCATAACTAGTTCTTCATTGAGATGCATAAGCATTACGTTTCTTAACCGATGTAGCAGAGGAAACATGGCTCGTTGAGGGCGTCCCCTCAGGTGGGCCAGTCCCCTCCGCTTCCATAAAAGGAAACCTCCGATACCAATTAAGAGTTCGACAAAGTTATCCCTATGGCGAGACGTCCACTGCATACTTATTTGAACATACTGGTAACCATGCCCCAAAAGGTGTGTGCTACTACACATTCATGAAAGACATGGTTCAGCGTTTCGACGCGGCCGCATTGCGGACATGTGGCGGAGGGCGCCACGCCCCACGTCGCAAGGTGGTCGGAGGTTGGTAAAGCTCCCGTTCACTAAAGCCAGTTTAGAGTCACGGACTTCGGAGGGAGAGGACGTGTTTGTAATAGTCCAACGTCTTTTTACGCGGCATTTCCGGCACTGTTCCTCAGTTAGACTTTTAAATGCTATTTGTTCACACATGTCGGTGGGAGACATTTCCTATCAGTTCTTGAACTGGAAAATCGTTGCGCCATTGTTGCAAAGATTTTATAACATGTGTGTAATACGGCTGTTCAGCAGCTGGTCCAGTTTCATTTCTTAAACCAAAAAAGCCTTCTAGAGGTACCTAGAGCAGATACACTACGAGTTGCCTGCCTCGATACGATTAGTTTTCTAAGAGTGCCCAGGTGTTTTTGAGAGCCAACAAGCGGCACATTACATCAAGGTTTGGCATACTGAGCCCTCCCCATTTTACTGGTAGGCGGACCAAGGCTGTAGCAACAGCTTCAGCGTGGCCATCTCACCCCCCCCCCCGCCCAAAAAAAAAAGGAGCGGCACGCAGTGGCCACTCTCAGCAAAACCCGACGAGGTGGTCGAGCAATTCTGGCTACATAAAGCAGTGGCGCTGTTATGCTTGATTTGATAAGGTAGGCTCTTTCAGTGAAAGGTAAATGAAAATTTCCGGTGGTTTCAATTATCTGTCCACTTTACGTTGGATCTCTTTTTTCCTGTGGTGCGGGCCACCTAACCAGTCGAAAGGAAAGTTACACCTAAGACTTTAACTTCATGGACAATTTGGACGCCATTAGGGAACTCCTTCAATGTGCACTCCAAAGCACAATGACTTCGCTTTCTCCGAGATTAAGACCGTGCTCCTGACAGGTAACTACACGTGTGAAATGTCCGCAAGAAAGCTCTATAGCTATTTATGTTCCGAATAAACAACGAGATGTCATCGGCAGTATGCCGCTATTTTCACTTCGCCCAGGCCTGGGAGAGGAAAACAGCGTATCGAAGTGCATTTCTGAATTTGTTGCAATAATGGATCTACGCGTAGTGTGTTTAGAAAAAGTGGTTTACGATTTAGAGTACTAGGTACTCTACTATTGAGGCCGTCGCCTCAACGACGGTCTCGTATCACGACCAGAATTCGCTTAGTGTTCAGAAGAAGTTATTAACGATTTAGAGTACGAGGTACTCTACTATGGGAGAGCATGAAGCCGTCCCGGACCAAGAACGAAAAGCACTTGTCCAGGCACAACAATAAGCCCCAAATGTTCACACTGTTTCCAAAAGTTGATAACAAAGGCTAGTGAACACACTCAATAAAGCCAACATAGCGTCTCAAGCCACAAGTCGAAGATTAGGCACGTTAACTCAGTGTCCATAGTTGCTACGCCTGCTAGGAGCGGTGGTAGCAGTAGGACGTGCCCTGTACATGGTGACCTTTAATGGAAAACTATATAAAAAACTATCGAAAACGGGCAGAGGCGCCTGCCCTCAACCCTCGACGCGGCATAGCGTGAGTGGCGAGCCAGCAAAGCCTCGTAGTGGAGGCGGCGGCCGTGTTGCCGTGTACAGAGCTGGAGAAGGGGCCCCGAACCACAGGGTAGACCGAGGAGAGCGACCGACGCTACGTCGCTCAGCCGCTCATATTTACGACTCTCCATAAACGTCAGGCAGTCGCGGAACCACGCGAGACAGGAAAATCCTCATCTCTCTCCGTTTCATACACTCTCCCACCTCCGCTACGCCAATTACAAAAAGAGAAAAATGTAAGAACGTTTAAACGTGGTGTTTGCGCGGTTAGAGCTTGACGTCAATATGAGTATGAAGTACCGAAAGAGTGAGAAAGAGAGAGAGAAATAAAATAAAGCGACGTCAGAGTATTGCGGGACACATCGTGCGGAGGACGAAGGGGTAATGATGAAAAAATATATATGTACATGCAGACGGTTTAGTGAAGCGTGCCACAACGAAGGCTCACGGCCACACCGAGCCAGCAGAAGCCGGTCGAAGCCGCAGAGCTCATAATAACGACGAGGGGCAACCATAGTGCAGGATGCTCTTTTCTTTTTTTTTTTTCGTTAACTTTTTGGTCGCCCGTCACCAGGCTAATATGCGGTTGCGTTCAAGCGATGGGTGGCGCTCGAACGCGGCTAAGTGAAAAGGCCTGCCTCGACGGCAGCACACACACACACTACGCAAAACGAAACTGACGCAGAACAAAGTGGCGCACAGAAAACAAGTACGGCGTTGTGGGATACTGGGACAGGCTCGAGGCGCGCTCTTTGAAATGTGGCTGCGGCCTACGGGGGTGCACCGCTCTTTGCCCACAACGAGAGACACGTACCGGGGACGTGTGCTGCAGTGCAGTCTGTCATGAATGCGTGTCGACGGTTGCCGCCCGCCTGTCGACTGGCAATTAACCTCGCTGATTGGACGATCTGAGCGAGACCGATTGTACAATCGCGAAATACAGCGAGCTGGCGACGGTAGCAACCTGTCGTTTTCCTGCTCACGAGCGTCGGTCGACGGGTCTCGTCTCTTTTGGAAGTCCGCTCGACAAAAGAACGTGGAACACTGGGCGTGTGGAATACGGGTGACAAATTAAATAAGACGCCTCCCCCCCCCACCCTCGGCCCCTAACTCGTTTCCCATTTCCACGTAAATGCAATTCAATTAATTTTTGTATCTACCAGACAGGACTGGTCTCGCCTCTTTGGACGTCAGTCAACAAAACAACGTGACGCGGTGCGTGCGTGAGATATGGTGACGGATTAATTAGGACGCCCCCTACCCTCGCCACACAACTTGTTTCCTATTTACACGTGGCTTCGATTCCATTCAATTTTTTTTTATTTATATGGCAAAACTGGAAAGTCGCGTGGCTTAACTCGGTTGTGGCCGATGCCCCAGCCGCCCGTTCCTCGGCTCTGCGGAGCTTGCTTGTACGTGCTTGCTCCGGGCAATCAGTCGTGGCGATCCGCGCCCCTTACGGCAGTGGGCCTAATACACGGGGACGTCCTTCGATATTGCAACCTCCTTTAGCGTGGCATCATGCTATGCCATCACTTACTTTTCCCATTGGCCCACACCCCATTTATCAAACTATCATTGGTACCATCGTGATATTGATTAAAGTGTTTAATCGCCTGCAAACATAGTGATGGTTATAGCTTTGCACATTGTTACAGCCAAAACGCGTCACAAATCGTCATATAATGGTTACGTTACGTTTCACATTACCCAGCCGTGGTGGTCTAGTGGCTAAGGTACTCGGCTGCTGACTCGCTGGTCGCCGGTATCGCAATCCGGGCTGCGGCGGCTGCATTTCCGATGGAGGTGGAAATGGTGTAGGCCCGTGTGCTCAGATTTGGGTGCACGTTAAAGAACCCCAGGTGGTTAAAATTTTCCGGAGCCCTCCACTACGGCGTCTCTCATAAATCATATGGTGGTTTTGGGACGTTAAACCCCACATATCCATCCTACGTTCACATTAGCACCCCTATTATCGTTCGTCCTTGACCCAGCCCAAGATGTCTTGCAAGAGTGGTAGGGTCCATCAATGAAAATTTTAACGCTATACAAGGCTGGCCTGAAAACATCGACTCAATCGATGCCCCTTTTTATTGCAATAAAAGGAAAGCTTTTATTGAAATAATGGAACCACTTACCGGAACTGAAAAGGCTAATTCAGGAAAGTAAACGTTTTCATTGTTATGGAACAGAAGAATACAAGGACTATTGCTGTAATTACTGATGACAGTTATTCAATAGAAACACCTATTACATGTTTATATTGGCCATAATAATACTAATTTACTCGCGCTTCGTAATGTTTCTATTTTACTTTTTTTGCAAGTAATGATAGTTTTGGTGTAGTGAATACAAACTTTTTGTGTTTGCACAGCCTGGCTTATCGATATGATCTACTACAGTCCGAAGCTTCTCGGAAACTGCAGGCGCGGTTTGCGCTGAGAATTTCGTAGTGTTTTGGGACGATAACAAAACTTGGGAAATGGAACGTGGCAATAGTAATGTGAAAACTGCTTGTTTTTTTTTCCTTTTACTACCCTCTTTGTCTATGTGAGAGTAGATACCGTAAAAGATTTTTTCAATTTTTTCAATAATGCGCATACACCATTTAACGAACATAAACACTGTTCAAGCTACGCACAAGAGAGTTGGGTTTTCCGTCAGGCCCTATGCCTTTATTCCTAATATTCCCTTGATTCTGCAGCGAGAGAAAAATGCAATATTGAAGCGCTGAAGCGCCTATGTGGGCGTGTGTCCTCTCTCATAGCATGATCGTGATATGAACATTGCAGCTTACAGGCGTACCTGTTTTTTATTATCTTTCTATAAACAAACAAACATTACCTAATCTTAATTTTCTTCCAAAAAGTCGTTAACATCCAACTACACCATTCAAGGCTTGAAACAGCGAAATTGAACAATTCTCAAGATTGTAATCCGTTGCTTCAAGGTTAGGACGTAGATAGCTTATGCAGGTTCTAGGCTGTTCTAAGCTTCTTCTAGGTCAAGCGAGCTTGTTTTTACATTGATTATCATGCAGTGAGATCCGGGTTAAGCCCGGTGTCACCGACGTGACAGTGATTTGCAATCTCCGGAAGCAGAAGCTTGCTCTGAACCAAGCGTTTCGCAACACTTCGTAGACCCGACGTGAACTCCGTCGTATGCCGTGGGTCTTCCATCGATTCGAGGTCTTTTCGCAGCCGCCTTTGGCT